>NMRB01001799.1:34113-62103 GCA_002633025.1 Notospermus geniculatus | reverse complement strand
ACTGAGGAATCGCGGCCCACACGGAGCGTTTCTGAGGAGCGCGAAAACGACAAACGCGGGGCTATAGAATTTCAGAAAGAGGGCCCTAAAATATATTTCTTGATGGGGCGGGAACATCGCTGTGGCTCGATCATTGCAGGTGCTCAGCTCCAGAATCAAACCACTTTTAGGCCTAGCTTGTCAGAAAACTGGACAAACTTTGCCGTCGTTGACCTACTAACTTCAAACCCCCACATACAGAATGTCGGGAGGAAGGAACTTCCATGGCATTAGCTCATCGAGCGACCTATATAAACTTCATACTTGGTGCATAGGTTCCGCTCCCGTTCTCGAGCGGTGATCGGACTACACTAACGCACCAATCAGGAGGCCCGCATTTCTTTATCGTTGATTGCTACACTGCGATGATCAAACCCGCCTGTTTTATTGGCCAGCTGGGTGCAAGATTCTGCAGATGTTGTCATGTTCAGGACGACGATATTGAATAGAGGTTATCCGAACATGTTTTTATTTCACATGTTGAGTGACCGTCAGCAGAGGTTCTGATATTCAATATTCTAAAATATATTTATTCGATTGTCAATCACTCAATATCACATATTTGCGATCAGGGGACGTCGTTATACCTGAACTTGGCTATTTCATTGCATCGGCACGGGGGACCATCTCAATCGGTCGTAACCTACTCACTGTAATTATTGGTTTGAAGGCGGGAATTAACTGATAAGCTCATGGTCCAAGACGGACGGACGGCCTACGCCCACAGAAATGCTGCTCATGAGAAATTCGTCCAGTGGAAGCAACAGTGAAAGGCACTAATGGAATTGTCACATTATTCCATGAGACCGACGTTAAAATGGCACTTGTCGCATCATCCACAGCTGCGGGGACAGGGTATGGTGTGTTGAAATTGCGGCCCAAGATGGTCCCGTCTTTTGTATAGACAAAGGCTAGGTCCGTCTATAATATTCAGAGTAAGCTATTTGCTTAGCCTGATTTTTGCAAGGTAAGCATACAGCAAGCCGTTGGTGGTGCCGTGGTTCGCACTGACTGGTCATATATTTCTGCCTGATGATGTTTTCCACTCGGAGCGAGCGGCAGCACTTATTGATTTTAGCTTTATGATAATGTGAACGTGAAATAGCTGGGCAGATCGAGGCTGGAACTGTCTGTATGCCGAGGGTTGGCGATATGGAATAAAATCCGAGGTTGTTCACCGGATTCTGACAGGAGTCGGTCTTCTTACTGATCGTCGGGACCAATGCTGAGAGGTGAGCTTTGTGGTATTTTCGGTCAGACCGGCCAAAATTCAAATATTTGGTCGGACCAATGATCGTGTTTGACAAATTTGGGCTTTACACGTCAAAATGACACTCCTTCCCAACATGAAATGTACTTATTATGAAAATACAGATGAACTATTGGCGACATTGACTGCTACGCGGTTAGCAGTCGGCGGCAGTCAGCGTAGCAGCCGCGTGTTCCGGTTACTCGTCGCATATATTCGCGGCGCCCGCCTCGGGACTGAGTGTCGGCTCAACACGCGACCTCGTGAGGTCAGGGAGGAGCCGGAGGAATTCCGCACGGTGACAGGCCTGAAGCAGACGCCATATGAAATGACCAAAATGTCACCTGCAGCGAATGTAGAATTAATATTCAAGGTGACCTCTCTCTGCCCGCTTTGATTTTATCGATCGGGACGTGGAGGTCGCGCGGTGTCAGGCTACGGTGGCGCCGTCGAAGGCAGCGCACTGAACACGGTAAAATCCAATAAAATATGGCTTATCATGTAAATCCAATAACTACCGCAGCTGGCAGTGCACAAAATGCAAATTCATGTCTTTGCAAAATTGGAAGTCGTGTCAATGAGCGTCCGAGAGTCGCTGACAAATAAAACCTCCAGGTAGCACGTTCCACTTCACAGTGTTCTTCAGGCCTGATGATCTCACGGAGTGTCGCCGCAGCAGTCTAAACGCACGGGGCGACGGGCGCATCCTGGCATTCAACGTTTCACTCAGCATTCTTTTGATTGATTGACTTTCATTAAAGAACAATTCTGACGAAAGGGAGAAATGAATTCCGACTTCCTCGATATAGGCCGACCTATAGGCGTACCGGTACGTATATATTAGGGAGTTTTCGCAAAGCCCCCGAAACGCCAAGGCGAACGCCAATACCATTGTTCGATGCCACGAAGAGAGCACGGAACAAAAGGATAGACGTTCGCGTTGGCGTTTCGGGGGCTTTGCGAAAACTCGCTATATTACTATATTACTGAGTTTTCGCACAAAGCCCCCGAAACGCCAACGCGAACGCCAAACCCAATTGTTCGATGCCACGAAGAGAGCACCAAATACCCCGAAACGCCAACGCGTACGTCTATCCTTTTGTTCGGTGATCTCTTCGTTGCATCAAACAATGGGCTTGGCGTTCGCGTTGGCGTTTCGGAAAACTTTGCGAAAACTCCCTATTCCCTAATATCGGGCAGTGGTAAAATTCACGGATGTCTCATCTTAGGTAGGCGTCGTCCAGGGCCGATTCCTCTTTCAAGAAAAAAGTCTTGAATTGAACGTGAAAACATGGCCTCCGAGCTGACAAACTTGATCGTGAAAGCACGTTGAATTTTCGTATACGACCCCCTCTGGAAATCGTGGCTACGCCTATGTTCACTCACACTTCACGTGAGCAGATGATATCACCCGACGCGCATGACATGGCGTGCTGCGTTTGAGTACCTACAAAATTTGTTGTGTACCTACCCGGCCGCCGTAAAAAAATTTCTCCGTGTTGCAAATATCACACCTGTGATTCGGGGTTTAATTTTCTACCTTTCAACTAAAAGTGTCTTCAAGAATATTTATTATTGACATATTTTGTCACTTATTTGTTGTTTTAAATAGAAAAACTTGAAGTATTTCTTGTCCATATGAAGTTTATCAACGGTAACAGTTGCATAATATCATTCGCTGCAACACTGATTATATGTCGTGTGTAGAAATTCTTTGAATGTACTGTGAATGTACAGCGGTGAATTATGTCAGGTAGGCAACCAATTTCTCCGTGATTTAATGGCTAGGAAAAAATTGAGTGTCTGTTCTACTGAAACGGGTAGTTGTGTATCGTGTTACAGTGTGAGTTCTATTCTGGGAGGAAGGGATTCGAATATCGATCGACCTCCTGATCGGAATTTTACCGTAATTTTTTTAGGTCAGCAGGTCCACCCACAACACTGCCACTGACTGCACTGCAGCAGTGCAGTGCATTGCCACTGGCCACAGCCAGGAGGAGGCAGGTCTCCCTCACTCCCCTGCACATCTGCACTCTCTCAGTCTCAGCTCAGCCACAGCTGAGTTTCACCCTCCATCCATCCCATCATCATCATGATCATCATGATGTCCATCACCATGGTAACCTAGGCCTAGAAGTTAAAGGTTGCAGAGAAAAAGCTAGGCCTTCATTGTTCATGACCTGGCTACCAGCTAGGACTTCAGGCCCGATCGGGCACAATCGCCAACTCGGGACCATGGGACACATCGATCGATCGATTGGGTCCACCATTGCCACTGATTGCATGTCCCGATTGTTGAGTCATATCACCAGATCGAGTGGCAATAAAACATTTAATTTTCAGTAAATCATGTAAAAAGTCCGATATTTTCCGCCTGGATCTGTGGTAGGGGCCTATACTAGGGCTATGCTACAACATAGAGATAGTAGTAGCACCTCATGTCCATTCACTTTCGTAGCCAAGAAGTTGAAGTGATGATCACTTGTATATAAATGAAAATTCAAAGACGTTGGTCTCATGCAAAATTGAGGAATTGTTATTCTTCATCATCATCATCTTCATCATCATCATTGAGGCATGAGTGGCCCTCCTTTGTTGCCAAAATATTGTCAAAATAAGAACCCGTTGTCACCATGGAAAGATCTTGTAGCCAAACACTAGAAATGGGTTGGAACAAAAACACATCCTTTTTCTCCTGTTCCATATTGAAAATGCGTACCATAAATCAAATTCATTGTCACTTTTTGCATGTCAGAGGCCCCAAAAATAAAAAAAGGCTGTGATTTATGTAGGCCTACATGTACTTGTCCTATTTACTGTCATTCATGCCATTATGATTGCTAATTAATTGTACATGTAATGCTTGATCCAAAAAAAGAGGAGTTTGATAGACATAGGTGACCCAATCAAGCAAAAGTAGGTGGCATCATGTGATGTCGCAACTGAGGAAAGGGTTAGCAGCCTTACATACATTACAACACAGTAGCTGAAATCAAATGTACATGTCTCTGCAGGTTGACAATGGGGAGGTAGCCTAATTTTTTCTACCATTTGATGGCGCTGCGACCGTATCCACTTTTCCACTGTGACGTTGTACAGAACGTCAACGTCACACTGCCGTGACGTTGTGGCTTCATGCTCGCACCGCACATTGCCACGGAGATGACGTCCTGAAGACAATGAAAAGGCCTGATTTGGTCGCAGCGACATCTTTCCGTGGAGAAGTGGCGACCCCCTCATTCATGTAGTAGTGGACAGCAGTGATAATAGTTGGATAAACTGATGGTCAGTGATGATCACCTGCGACATGTGCCTATGGGGTACTTTTGCGAGATTGGGTAACATTATAATAATATAATATAGGCCTAAGACAAAATAATGAGGCGAGCAACAGCTCAATTTATAAGCCAGGTGTCATTTGATGTACCGGCCACGCCGGTATGTCATGTTCGGCATTTGAAATGAATACGTACGTCAGTCATTCATAAAACATGAGGGAGTTCATTCATATTCATATCTGACATGCACTAAATACATTCACTTCATGGTATTGGTATTCACATCAATTTGATTTTGCCATGAATTGGGTTGTTGAATTCACACACAACAAGGATTTCTATTCTATAGACTGCATTGTCTTGTAGTGAATATGCACGGTGGGTAACTTGTACTTTTGTCACGTTCCCTACCCTGCCATTCAGGTTCAGAACATGGAGTATTGCCATGTGCCAAAAGTTTTTAAGCCCGTCATACAAAGTAAAATTTTTCATCAAAAGGGGTCGATATAGGCTAACATGTGCAGGGATCAAAGTTCATATTCTGAAAAAGCAGATTTTGGTCGAATAGGCCAAAAAATCAAGTCACACACAATACAAAATGCATTAGGACATGAAATTTTTGGGTCGCACAGAGCAAAATCCAGGTCGCATTTTAGACCAGATGGTCATGAACTTTGAACCCTGATGTGGGTCTATACAGTCAAACCCAAAAGGCCCTGAACCTGTACTTAAGAAAAATTGATGCAAAATTCAGGTTGACAGTCTGGGCGATCTGAATTTTCGAAAATCGAGGACATCTTGTAGCTGAATAGCAACTGGCTTACACAGTTGGTACTGGCTGGTAGTGGTTGTCAAATGGTAAACCTTGCAGCCAATATAGTGACAAAAACGCCACTCTCCAACACCTAAAAACATCAGCTCAATCTGTTGGTAAACATGGTAAAGAGTACCAGTATGCCTCACAAAACAACACTTTGATAATTTCACTTCTATTGACTTTTAAAATCGATGATATTATCTGGGGTCATACTTCCTCAAATTTTCATGACCTAGGCCTACGTCATGGTCTTGACACATTTGATTGTGGCTTTCTGCCAGGTTATTTTTTGCTTTTAACTTTGTAAACAGTAATATAAGCAGTGCTTGGAGTAGTTTACGCAGTTGGCAGAAACTCATGCCAGTCCAGCACACTTATACATGTATGTCGTTCATGAATTTAGCTTAGTGACTTTAACAAACCAGACCCACTGTGGATGGTCAGCTTGGAGGAGGGTTATTTTATGTTAAGTTTCTATGGAAACAGGTGTTTTCTCCACAAGGATAGTCTTTTTAGTTCTCCTCATTTGGGTCTAGTTGATGCTGGTCCACATGGCACGGCTTTCCTTGGGCCCTTCCACACCAACACCCACTCTCCCTTCTTTTCATTACAGCTCTTCGATTCCTTAGTCGTAATTTTCACCGCCCACTTACCAAGGTCATCAAGATGTCAGAAAATGCTGTCCCCAGCCGGAAGGCTGTCACAATCGAAAACATGAACCCTCATATTAAAAAGATGGAGTATGCTGTGAGGGGACCAATTGTGGCTCGAGCAGCTGAAATCGAAAATGAACTTAAGAAGGCGAGTCCGCGAAGCTTTTGTTTAGAGTGGAATCTTTTTTGTGGGACCTTCCTTTGTGAACACCTCAGCTGGGAGGACACTCTATGGGCCGTATTCTAAGTTCCTTAACTCTAAGGTTTACCTTTAGCTATTGTTTGCAGGGCAGAATACAAAAGCTTAAAGTGGACACCTTAGAGTTTTAGAAGGCTTCTAGAATACGGGCATCGTGAAGATAATGAAGTTCAAAATTAAATCCAAAAGTTGAAAAATATGGTTGAGGTTAGATAGAGCCTAGTCGTATACAGCATCATGGGGCTACATGAATGTGGACAAATGTGCCGCAGGAGGAAACCGGAGTGCCTGAAGAAAACCTGCACTGAGAGTCACTCTATCACAAGAAGAATTGGTCCGACCGGGGATTGAACCCAAAAAGTGACAGTCACTGATGTTTCTAATTCTGTTGTGCTACCGGTACTCAGACAGCCTAGTGAAGTCATTGGCCCGTATTCACAGAGGGTGATCATCGTGCGATTAAGACTTAGACGCGTGTAACTTCGTCAAATGCATGGTGTAAGTGTGTGCATTTAGTTAGTACAGTTACACGCATCTAAGTCTTAGTCACGCGATGATCACACTTTGTGGATACGGCCCTTATTGTTTGTATTCGTCTCTTTCAGGGTGTTGAGAAGCCGTTTTCAGACGTCATTCGATGTAACATCGGCGACGCCCATGCCATGGGACAATCACCAATCACATTTATCAGACAAGTAAGCCACTGTTATTTCATTCGCAGATTTTATGGTGTCATCCTTTGGCTGTGTGTCTCACATTGTTTGTCTCGTTTTAGGTCGTTGCCTGCGCGACACTGCCAGAACTCCTCATGGATCACCCAGATTTACCACAGGATGTAAAAGACAAAACGAAGAGAGTGTTAGCGGGATGTGGCGGAGGAAGTATAGGTACGTCTGATTGGCCAGATTCTTGCTTGCTTTAGTTAAGGTGCATCAGTTTATCATTATACATGTAATCATGATTATTTTTTCAGGAGCATACAGTAATAGTTTAGGTATTGAAGTCATAAGACGTGATATCGCACAGTATATAGCAGAGAGGGACGGCCATCCGTGTGACCACAACAACGTGTTCCTTTGTACGGGTGCCAGTGATGGAATCAAGGTAAGAATTCGAGGACCTTTCATAAAGCCTCCCTCGGGACATCAGCTGCATTACGTTAGTGGGTTGTATTCCTTATCATGGACTAACGTTATTGTTCACTCATTTTCCAGTCAATTCTTAAACTGATGATGACAGGATTATCGGGAGATGAACGTGCAGGGATCATGATCCCAATCCCTCAATACCCACTCTATACGGCATCTATTGCAGAGTTTAATGCCTATGGGNTTAATTTTCAGTAAATCATGTAAAAAGTCCGATATTTTCCGCCTGGATCTGTAGTAGGGGCCTATACTAGGGCTATGCTACAACATAGAGATAGTAGTAGCACCTCATGTCCATTCACTTTCGTAGCCAAGAAGTTGAAGTGATGATCACTTGTATATTAAATGAAAATTCAAAGAAGTTGGTCTCATGCAAAATTGAGGAATTGTTATTCTTCATCATCATCATCATCATCATCATCATTGAGGCATGAGTGGCCCTCCTTTGTTGCCAAAATATTGTCAAAATAAGAACCCTTTGTCACCATGGAAAGATCTTGTAGCCAAACAATAGGATTGGGTGCCGGTTGGAACAAAAACACATCCTTTTTCTCCTGTTCCATATTGAAAATGCGTACCATAAATCAAATTCATTGTCACTTTTTGCATTTCAGAGGCCCCAAAAATAAAAAAAAGACTGTGATTTATATACATGTACATTGTCCTACATGTATTTACTGTCATTCATGCCAGTATGATTGCTAATTGTACATGTAATGCTTGATCCAAAAAAAATGAGGAGTTTGATAGACATAGGTGACCCAATCAAGCAAAAGTAGGTGGTATCATGTGATGTCGCAACTGAGGAAAGGGTTAGCAGCCTTTCATTAGGCTTCCGTTACATAGAAGTATACGGTATACGAAAATGCCGGTTAACAAAGGCTTCCAGAGGATTCACGACTGTGAAGCCATTGTTAACCGGCGTTTTCGTATACCGTATACTTGTATGTAAAGGAAGCCTTACAACACAGTAGCTGAAATCAAATGTATGTCTCTGCAGGTTGACAATACATGTCGTAGTGGACAGCAGCCTGCGACATGTGCCCATGGGGTACTTTTGCGAGATCGGGTGACATAATATACTGTAAAGCAGGAAAATTTCGCGTGGAGGAAATTTTCGCGAATTTCGCAAGAGTGTATTAGTCATGAAAATTTCCTGTCGCGAATATGAGTACACGCAAGTGATATACGGTCTGTGAAGAAAAACAGAAAAAAATGGCACAGTCTCGCGAAAATATCCTCCCGCGAATATGTCTATAATTCTTGATTCGCAAAAATTTCCAGCCACGAAATTATCTTGCTTTACAGTAATATAGGCCTAATCCAAAATAATGAGGTGAGCAACAGCTCAATTTATAAGCCAGGTGTCATTTGATGTACCGGGCCTGTATGTCATGTTTGGCATTTTAAATGAATACGTACGTCAGTCATTCATAAAACATGAGGGAGTTCATTCATATTCATATCTGACATGCACTAAATACATTCACTTCATGGTATTGGTATTCACATCAATTTGATTTTGCCATGAATTGGGTTGTTGAATTCACACACAACAAGGATTTCTATTCTATAGACTGCATTGTCTTGTAGTGAATATGCACGGTGGGTAACTTGTACTTTTGTCATGTTCCCTAACTGCCATTCAGGTTCAGAACATGGAGTATTGCCATGTGCCAAAAGTTTTTAAGCCCGTCATACAAAGTAAAATTTTTCATCAAAAGGGGTCGATATAGGCTAACATGTGGGTCTATACAGTCAAACCCAAAAGGCCCTGAACCTGTACTTAAGAAAAATTGATGCAAAAATTCAGGTTGACAGTCTGGGCGATCTGAATTTTCGAAAATCGAGGACATCTTGTAGCTGAATAGCAACTGGCTTACACAGTTGGTACTGGCTGATAGTGGTTGTCAATGGTAAACCTTGCAGCCAATATAATGACAAAAACGCCACTCTCCAACACCTAAAAACATCAGCTCAGTCTGATGGTAAGCATGGTAAAGAGTACCAGTATGCCTCACAAAACAACACTTTGATAATTTCACTTCTATTGACTTAATCGATGATATTATCTGGGGTCATACTTCCTCAAATTTTCATGACCTAGGCCTACGTCATGGTCTTGACACATTTGTTTAATGGCTTTCTGCCAGGTTATTTTTTGCTTTTAACTTCGTAAACAGTCATATAAGCAGTGCTTGGATTAGTTACGCAGTTCAGTTGGCAGAAACTCATGCCAGTCCAGCACACTTATATGTCGTTCATGAATTTAGCTTAGTGACTTTAACAAACCAGACCCACTGTGGATGGTCAGCTTGGAGGAGGGTTGTTCTATGGAAACAGGTGTTTTCTCCACAAGGATAGTCTTTTTAGTTCTCCTCATTTGGGTCTAGTTGAAGCTGGTCCACATGGCACGGCTTTCCTTGGGCCCTTCCACACCAACACCCACTCTCCCTTCTTTTCGTTACAGCTCTTCGATTCCTTAGTCGTAATTTTCACCGCCCACTTACCAAGGTCATCAAGATGTCAGAAAATGCTGTCCCCAGCCGGAAGGCTGTCACAATCGAAAACATGAACCCTCATATTAAAAAGATGGAGTATGCTGTGAGGGGACCAATCGTGGCTCGAGCAGCTGAAATCGAAAATGAACTTAAGAAGGCGAGTCTGCGAAGCTTTTGTTTAGAGTGGAATCTTTTTTGTGGGACCTTCCTTTGTGAACACCTCAGCTGGGGGGACACTCTATGGGCCGTATTCTAGAAGCTTCCTTAAAAGTGGACACCTTAGAGTTTTAGAAGGCTTCTAGAATATGGGCATCGTGAAGATAATGAAGTTCAAAATTAAATCCAAAAGTTGAAAAATATGGTTGAGTTTAGATAGAGCCTAGTGCCTATACAGCATCATGGGGCTACATGTATATCTGGACAAATGTGCTGCAGGAGGAAACCAGAGTGCCTAAAGAAAACCTGCACTCAGAGTCACTCTATCACAAGAAGAAATGGTCCGATCGGGGATTGAACCCAAAAAGTGACAGTCACTGATGTTTCTAATTCTGTTGTGCTACCGGTACTCAGACAGCCTAGTGAAGTCATTGGCCCGTATTCACAAAGGGTGATCATCGTGCGATTAAGACTTAGACGCGTGTAACTTCGTCAAATGCATGGTGTAAGTGTGTGCATTTAGTTAGTACAGTTACACACATCTAAGTCTTAGTCACGTGATGATCACACTTTGTGAATACGGCCCTTATTGTTTGTATTCGTCTCTTTCAGGGTGTTGAGAAGCCGTTTTCAGATGTCATTCGGTGTAACATCGGCGACGCCCATGCCATGGGACAATCACCAATCACATTTATCAGACAAGTAAGCCACTGTTATTTCATTCGCAGATTTTGTGGTGTCTTCCTTTGGCTATGTGTCTCAAGTTGTTTGTCTCGTTTTAGGTCGTTGCCTGCGCGACACTGCCAGAACTCCTCATGGATCACCCAGACTTACCACAGGACGTAAAAGATAAAACGAAGAGAGTGTTAGCGGGATGTGGCGGAGGAAGTATAGGTACGTCTGATTGGCCAGATTCTTGCTTGCTTTAGTTCAAAGGTGCATCAGTTTATCATTATAGATGTAATCATGATTATTTTTTCAGGAGCATACAGTAATAGTTTAGGTATTGAAGTCATAAGACGTGATATCGCACAGTATATAGCAGAGAGGGACGGCCATCCGTGTGACCACAACAACGTGTTCCTTTGTACGGGCGCCAGTGATGGAATCAAGGTAAGAATTCGAGGACCGTATTCACAAAGCCTCCCTCGGGACTTCAGCTGCATTACATGTACGTCAGTGGTTGTATTCCTTATCATGGACTAACGTTATTGTTCACTCATTTTCCAGTCAATTCTTAAACTGATGATGACAGGATTATCGGGAGATGAACGTGCAGGGATCATGATCCCAATCCCTCAATACCCACTCTATACGGCATCTATTGCAGAGTTTAATGCCTATGGGGTAAGTAGGAATTGATGTGAAAAGGGCCAAAGTAGTGGCACTTTGGAGAGATCAGTGGTGCAGTGCAGGTGTGTTGGACTCATAACCAAGAGTCTCAGGCTCGATTTCTGGTCAGAAATTATTGGCTACAAAATTAAGGGGTTCACAGCATTGAAATTAGTGACCCTCATTATAATATGTTAATTTCAGATCAATTATTACCTTAACGAGGACAACCAATGGGGATTGGATCTGAAAGAATTGCGACGAGCTCTAGACGCTGCTAGAGGTCACTGTAAACCTCGTGCCATTGTCGTTATAAACCCGGGTAACCCAACGGGACAGGTACTCACACGGAAGAACATTGAAGAAGTCATCGAGTTCGCCCACGAGGAGGGGCTCTTCATTTTGGCCGACGAGGTGAGGTGTTTTGGAACATTCTGGAACGATTTCGCACTGAGTCCCCCTTCACAGCTTGACCGACTTCTCTACTAGATATAGAGGATGATTCTGACAACACACGTTTTCTCCGGTCTGTAAGTTCAATGAAAGAGAACTGAGTGTTCTGGAGAGACTGAGATAAAGGTGTGAACGCCGTCGTCGAGATTGTATTGCAGTGAAAGTGCTATGAAAACTTTGCAAATATCATTATCGTTTGACTTAGCTGCAAGCTGTTGACGGTCGTCCATCTTGTTTTTAGGTTTACCAGCACAATATTTATGCCAAGGGTTCAGCATTTTACTCCTTCAAGAAAGTTATGATGGAAATGGGACCAAAATATCAGGATATGGAACTAGCATCATTTATGACCACTTCAAAGGGATACATGGGAGAGTAAGTATAGTACACCTCTCTATTATGGACACCTTTTGGAGCAAGGATGCTGTCCTTGATTTAGAGGTGTGTTTATTTCAGAGGTCAGACTGATCAGATATGATCAAGCTGGACGGAGTTTCGTGACTGACTGATACTGTCCTTAATTGAGGGGTGTCCTGATTACAGAGGTCATGATGAATGGTAATGACCAAAATTGGGACTGAAGTTTGGGTGTCCTTAATAGCAAGGTGTTCTGTATGCATGTCTATGGTTGGGCAAGTTCCAGATCCATCTTGGATGGTAAAATGTGCCACCTATTCTGGGCCACTGCGGCTCTGCAGAAGGGCCAAAGTTTGTTACAAATTTCTTGCCTGACCCTTGTTCTGTATTCCACAGGTGTGGGGCCCGTGGTGGATATTGCGAAGTCGTTAACTTAAACCCTGATGTCTACGCCATGTTGACGAAATCTCTTAGTGCCAAATTATGTCCAACTATTTCAGGACAGGTAAGTGAGCATCAAATTCACTGATGGTAGGATATTAAATCGTGGTTTTAAATTGTAAATTTAATTGTTCTAAATACATATTTTACAGGTTGCTATGGATTGTGTTGCAAATCACCCCAAACCAGGTGATCCATCTTATGACCTTTGGAAAAAGGTAAGTGCTGCCATCTGTTGGCTAGTTGTCTAGACACAGTTGAACCTTTCTTTAATACATTGTATAGAGGGCTGAGTGCTGACTACATTATTATTATCTCTATAGACAACATTGTGGGAGTGCAGTGTACAGCAGGAGAAAACCGAAGTGCCCATAGAAAACCTGTGCTGTCAAAGAGAGTTGCCTTCTCTGTGAAAAGTGGGTCTGACTGGAGATTGAACCCCTGACCTCAGCGGTGACAGGCACTGTTGTTTCCACTGCACCACTCTGACAGCAGGGTTTGACATAAGCCAAGGCCATTTTCCAAAACACCCTTGCTGGCCCTCTAAAGTGTTTAGGGCCATGGCTGGCTGACCCTTGGCCTATTGTGTGCCTTCATTTGATTAATGTGTTAATAAACTGGGTCTAGCTGAAATTGACCATCCATGACCTTGGACAACAATCACTTTGGATTAGAATAGAGGGCCAGCAAGGGTGTTTTGGAAAATGGCCTTGGCTTATGTCAAACCCTGTGACAGCCCTACAAACGATGTTGACATGAAATTTTCCTCCTCTTTCAGGAGAAGGGACAAGTCCTGGGTGATCTCGACACCAAGGCAAAGATGGTGACAAAATTATTTAACTCGATTGATGGCGTAACGTGTAATGAAGTTCAGGGTGCCATGTACTCATTTCCCAGAATACACCTGCCGGAGAAGGCAATACTGGAAGCGAAGGTAGGAAATTGACAACAGTTTTAGTGTTTTCGATTTCATTGGCGTAACGTCGAAAAATAAGTTCAGTTCAGGAGACTTCATGCAATTTTGATTTTGTTTACAGGAGCGAGGACAGAAACCAGATGCCTTCTATTGTTTCCAACTTTTAGAACAAACCGGAGTTTGTGTTGTTCCCGGCAGCGGATTCGGGCAGAAAGAGGGCACATACCACTTAAGGTTGGTCGGAAATTTTCCCTCTGGATTTTCCAGTTTTACCCTGAAAACATCAAATTCTTTGAGCAAAAAATTCATAAAATTATGCGAAAAACCAATAGTGCTACACTTTTCAAAAGTGCAAAATTTGTGATTCTTCAACATGCTAGCTTTATTTAATGGCCATAAACATTTTGGGGTCTACAGTATCTTTCTGATTTTTCAGGATGACTATTCTACCATCAGTCGAGAAACTACAAGAGGTGCTACAAAGATTCAAAACATTTCACGAAGGATTCATGGCAAAATACAAGTAGAAACATCTCTAAATTAAGCAACTGTGAATTCTAAAACCTTTATGAGCTTAGGATTTTAAAAACCAAATGAAATAGAAACCAAGCACAGAAATTTGTCCCTTTTGTTATCATTTATTTTGTGCTTCACTCCTCCACCCCCAGCAGACGGGCATCTTCTGTCACATTTCTTGATATACATGTATGGGCAGATATTGAATTGTGACCCTAGCACCAAATATCCACTCTTGGCTCTGGAGACAATATTGGATGAATATAATGCAGGAGGAAACCAGAGTGCCGAGAGTACAGCTGGGCTCTCAAAGAGATGCACTCTCTGTCACATAAGAAGTTGTCCGACTGGGGGTTGAACCCTGTACCTCACCAGTGACAGGAGGAATACCGGGTATTCCCATTACACCATTCTGACAGACTTATCTCACATCTTATTGTTTAGGTTGAAAAAGATTTGAGCAGAGGTGGTTGCTGTCAACCATTTGAAGAAATTTTCTTCAAATTTTTTTGACTTTTTAACTGTATTAACAAATTTGACAGAATTCGGTGGAAGTGTTAAATTGTCAGGTGGATAGCTGTTAGTAACAAAGGATCACAGACCTTTTCATAGCTCTGTGACGTGTGAAGGGTGTCCTGGACCACCTCACTTCCTGGCATAGAATCCGGCACCGTCGCCTAGCACCCAAACCAGTCTTTACCAGGTTGGCAGAATCACTGGGTCCCTTCACCTAATAGTACACGTGCCATAATCATCACAGGTTACTGGACATTTGGTGTAAACTTCACTGGTGGAAACTGAGAGGTGTTGAAGATTTCCAAGTTTTAGAAATACTGGTCACTGGGTGTGTAAATTGTAGAATAACTCTATGCTGTTGTTATAGGCTGGTACAGTTGATGTTATTAATTGCATTTTAGGTCAAATGTTGTTGATTTTCACGGTTTTAGCATGGTTCATATCGGCTGTGATAATGAAGTTGAGAATGTTTTGGGAGCACAAAACCGAAAAATTTCTAATATGATGGCTAGCCCTTGGTGAAATCCAGGTGTCAGATTGGCGGAGTGGATGTTGACGTCTCCACTGCGCCAGCAGACATTCCAAACCTGACCTCAATTGACAATACTCCGAAAATTTGATGACAAATATGACTCCATAGGGCGCATGGGAAATGTATTTTGTTAGGGGTCTGTTTGAAAATATCACAACAGCTGGAGTTATCTGTAGATACTTAATTGGTGGTTGATCTGATCAGTTTGAATAATTTATGGTATTGCGGTAGGAACATACAAAATTGACAGAAGTTCTTGCTGTGTAAGTTGAGAACACTGTACTGTATTTTTAGGCCTAAAATATTGGATGTAATGATACATCGCCAGAATGAACAGAAATTTCACTTTTATAAATTGATTTTCTCCCGGTGTGTGTGTCCTATTGAAGAAAAATCACTTTGTACGTGTAGGCCTTCTCTCAAAAGGTCTGAAAGGATCAAGTGATGCACTGAATTAGCTCCTTGAGTTAGAGAGACTGGGGTGATCATGTGAAGCTATAGCCCCCATATTTTGGGCAAAATAGAACTCGCAACATTAATGTTCGGCCCGGATTAGTTACTGAGACCCTTACTACACTCCTCTTTTATTGAATAAATATGTTATAATTTAAGAATAAATTCATCTCTTTTTTTTTCATGTTGGGATATATGTCGACGTTGTTGCCTCTAGGGAGAAATATCTTTGTCTTTGAATGAACTTCACCATCCACAGACTCAGTGGGTAGGCCCTATGGGTCGTATTCATAAAGCAGTTCTATCGTTAGAACCAAGTTAGGCCGGTTCCAAGTACAGTGATTGACGATACTTGGAACCGGCCTAAGACGGTTCTAACGATAGAACCGCTTTATGAATACGACCCTATACGTATTCTTTCCTTAACCCTGCATGAGCGGAGCCTGTAGTGTAATAGAAATGTGCAGTTCACTGTCCCCAAGCGACAGGTGTCTTCCTGGCAGAGGTGTCCGTGCAAGGAGATCCACTGTCATCTCTGACAGTTGAGCTGGTGAACACTCAAGACCTTGTCAAGTTCATTGAATGAAGCAGACAACGAAATATTCTATATTTGTTTACTATTTTCTCATGTCAACTGGACGGAATGATACATAATGCACATACATTGAAGATTCTACATAACAGCTATTCACAAGAAGACTTGTAAAAATATATCACATGGTATAAAATGTTCTGTAAATTCAGAACTGGGGTCACAGAATCTTTGTGACATATAGTGGTAAAGTCAGTTCCACTAAACTAAAGCCCCGTCTGCACTGACGGAGATTCCACACTTATTTATTCTGTGCAACTGGAGTTGCATCTGATGTAGAATATCACTGGGTTCTAAGGGGGATCAGGCCTGGACCCCACATTTTTGTGCAAAATATTTGAAATTGACCAGGAAAATATGAAATCTGGAAGAAGTCTTGACAACTGACTATGAATTTTTAATCTGGGAAGGATGGGTGGGCCCCCTATTTCTAGTGATGCACCCTGTGTTTACATGTTTTATGATAAGAATGGCCTTTTTTTACACATATGCCCTAATTTTAAGCTGATCACATTCGAAAGTTTCTCAAACTGAAGAAATCTATGGTTTCTTGCCAATTCTTCTGATGTTACCGTTCTGTAACCGTTCAAGGAGACTGGATAACTCCACGGGTCCTGCCTCATCCAATTTCTCCTTATCTGTTTGGTACACCCAGCACAGATAGGCGTCCATGGTTTCTTGGTTGATTTCTGGGTCAACGGTCGTCACAGCCTTCCGGAGCTCATTCACGTCAATTTTTTCAGGGCTAGAAGAGACATAAAGAAAAGTTTTGAAGGACATTATGATCACATTTTGATACTGAAGTCTGAGGCTATGGGGTCGATTGGGATTGAAGCAGAACTTGGGATGACAGAGTGGGCCTGGCACAGTGCAAACATTGCTACCTCTCACCACTGAAGAGTGAGGTGCCGGGTTTGATCCCGTCAGCCCCATTCTTCATGTGATAGATAAGACAACTCTCTTTGACAGCACAGGTTTTTTTTCCCGGCAGTCCAGTTTCCTCCTGCTGTGGAGTAAGTCACCCAATGTTGTCCTATTTGGTCTCTGCGATCCGTTTGATACTTTGAAGATGTACCTTCACGGAAGACATTTCAAGTTGTGAAAGCAACAAACAATTCCCACCGAACAGAAACATTTCACTTACTTCAATCCAACCATTTCTTGTTTGATCTCCTCCACATATTGTTGTTTTGTGTCTTTCAAGAATTTTTTGACTTCGTCCAGGAAAGGTCCAGTTTTGCCTTCATCATCCTGCAAGAAACATGGCACAAATAAAATTAGGGCCTACTGCGTAACCTCGCTTAGGGGCTGTAGGAGAATGGGACGGTGAAAACATCTGCACCTGTTACCTCTGGGGGTCTGGGTTCAATCCCAAACCAGACCCATTTTTCATGTGTTAGAGAGGGCAACTCTCTTTGACAGCACCAGTTTTCTCTGGGAATTCCACTTTTCTTCTTACCTCCATGAAAAGATTTTGATATTCCAGCGTCTCTGATTCCTTCGCCTCTAGTTCTTGCTCAGCAGCTCGTAATAACGGAACAATAGCATCGTCATCTTTTTCGAAAAATTCCATCAAAGCCGCCTTGAAGTCCTCTTTTTGGACCTTCCCCTCTGTTCCTTTCTCCTGATCCACTTTTTGCAAGTGCCCGACCAGTTTGGCGATCGTCTGGTACTGTGAGTGGTAGACTTCTTCGTCGATCTGAGGAGAAAAAACCAAGGGGGTTTATGAGGGTACACCCAAAGAAGAAACAATAGTTCCAATCTCCCCAGCAGCCAACTTGGTGGCAAACCATTTTCACTTCTGCATTTGATGGAAGAGTTTTAGGAGTGCTTAGTCGTGAAACCCAGCGTTCATAAGAAATAGATTGGTCTCATATGGTTGCCGTACTCACCAATCCGGTCAGAATCCCAAAGAACATGCCCATCCTCTCATCGTGAGCGAATCTCTCACTTGCATCCTGCAGATTATAGGCCCACTCTACCATCATCGTCTCAAGGCCAAATCTCTTCTGGAGATAATCGAAGAGGAATGACGCCATGGTGTGTCTGGTGCCATCCTCTCGCTGAAAAAGAACAATGAATCAAATTAGGACCATCAGAAGATCAGATTGCATAATGGTCTAAAATGCATCATCGGCCATCCGTTTTGTGATAAACAACAGCACAAACTGTCATAGTGGCACAATGGTTGTGCATCAAACTTGTGCCTGGAGATCACGAGTTTGGTTCCTGGGCCCTTTGTTCTCTCAGTTGGTCTAAAAGGATTGAGTGAAATGCTGCATACGCTGCACCTTCAGAATGGTTTCGAGAGACACTGGGGTAACAAATGTGGAATGTTTTGAGACTGTATTACAGTGGAAAGGACTCTACACTAATAGTTTCGATGCTCTTCACATCATTCTACTTTACATACCTCTTTATCACTGAGTGTTTTTTCCTTCCAAATGTCCTTGATGAGTAGTGCACAGTCGCGTTTCCCAAGCCGTCGATTTCGTACCTTGCCCTCGTAGCGCAGGTGGACTGGGACAGTTTCGTCCACACCCTTGCCATCGAAGAACTCAGCCCCTCCAGCATCACCGACATTCCCACCAGCAATCTCATTGAGGAGAGCATCGACCTTTTCATCACTTGATTTATTGTCGGACAGCTCCTTCCAGCGTTGAATCCCTCCTTGGACAAAATCAGCACACTTGTCCCAGTCAGGCCTGCAAGAAATATCACGAAAATTTCCTTCAAATATCAAATTGTTCTTAAAATGTCAATCTTTTCTTAAAATATCTGATCACCCTTCGTCTTCCCAATGAAAAATGGATGTGAGAGTGACGGGAGATGGAACCAGTCATGATGTGGAGCTGTGAGTCTAACGGAGAGTTTGTGACAAAACTCCTGGATCATTCTGTGACCTAATTTCTTACCGCGGTGTCGCGCTCCTCCGTAACATTTCACTCTCCGTGTAGTATTCATCTCGTTGCTGTGTGATCTGCTTGTTGAGCTCTAGAGCTATTCTGAAAAACAATAGAGACACACTGTAGTGAATTTACACTGGCATTGTGCACTGCTTACCCTTATAAGTAGAAGTTGTGTGTAACAGTAAGTCTGGAGAACTGAAGTAGCAGCTCATTGAATGCTCACTTCATACTGAACGCAATACAGTCTTACGATAACACGAGTTAAACTTACTGATGTTCTCCTTGCAAGTTCTCCAATTCTGTCTTGGTCGTTGAGAGTTCTGTCTCCAATTCCTGAAGAGAATTGAAATATATCAAATCAAAATGAATACCAGAAGCTAGAAGCTTGTATCTGCAAAGACTTCATGAAAAATCCCCATCCATTACCATGTCCAATCCATTGCAACGTCTTGTGCCAACATTAAAGGTGCATGCGCGAAATGGTGAATTTTCTAAAAATCTGACTGGGCGGCACCCACAACCAACCTTGTATCTCGCCTCCAACTGCTCAAAATCCCTCCGAGGTATAACATCGCTGTAATTGGCGATCATGTTGTTTAATCTGAGCGAAGCGTCTGACTCACCCTCCCTCGCTTTCCTGCAAAATACGAGAAATTAATTCAGGGACAGATTTATAAGAAGCTCCATGCATATCCTTTCAGTTCACTGCCATTGCCAAGGCCTGTAGCTAAATGAAGAATGACGGAAAACGATTTTTTGAGACTTACTTGAGAGCAATCTTGAGCATGACGGGGTCAACCTCTTCTTCCTCAAGGTCCTTCATGCCTTGTTTTGATAATGCAATATCTTCCTGTTGGTATCGCAGATCGTTGATATCAGACACAAGAAGTTTCCTGGCGTCGCATTCGTCGCGATATTTCAAGTATTCGGCAGCTAGCTCATCTTTTAATTTATCAACAGTTGTTTCCAAATCTTTCATTTCATTTTTCAGGCCGGAGATTTTTTTATAAAGTCCAGAATTTTCCTTTTTGAGGTCAACAATTTCTGAAATGATTTTTAAAAGGTAAAGAGTTAATCAGCAATAGGTCTATTATTTCAGCTGTCAGAGTGGTGCAGTGAAAACATCGCCACTTGTCACATCTGAGTGTCCAGGTTTGATCCGTGCTCAAACCCGCACTTCATGTAATAGAGAGGGTCGCTCTTGGACAGTGCAGGTTTTCTCTGGGTGCACCAGTTTCCTCCTGCAGTACATGTATTCACCCAATGTTGTCTATAGCACTGTTACCATACTCTCAATTCAATACTTAGAAGAAGTAAGGCAATCTACCTTGCTTTTCCTGTTCTCGCAGGGCCATGATTTTTTGATCACATTGCTCAGAGACGGTGACCAGCATCTGGCGAAGCGGATCCATCTGGCGGATTACCTCCCTCTGATAGGCTAGCATCATCTCGTATTCATTTTTGATAGATGAGAGCAACGGCTTGTAAGTCTTGAAATCTTCGATGAGATACTCAAAAACTTCTCTATGAGCCTGGATAGAAAAGAACAGAAGGTACAGCACATCTTTCTACAGACTCATTTCCCAAAACACTGACCTATCAAGAAAATGCCATATATGACTTTGTTCCACAAGCAAAGTCTTTTAAGTTTTGAAATACTAAATTACCTGTAATCTCAATTCACTGGGACCAACTTCTGTCACACCAAGAGATCGCAGCTCCTTCTTCAAAAACGTCTCCAGTTGATCCAGAAATCTTGGTTTGGGCACCATCTGTGGTTTCCCCATATCTTCTTCATTGTAAACAACCAGTGATTTATTCTTTGTCATGGCAACCGCAGTCCCAGATGATATCTGACCCGTGGCATGTGCTGGCCATGTATCAACTGTTCCAGCTTTTGTGTCATTGTAAGGCTGAAACACAAAAAATGCATGAAAGATTTCAACAATTTTTTTGATGCAACTCTTCAATAGACAGTAACGTTGAACCTTTCTGTAAAGGACATCTTTGGGATCGGCAGAGGCTGTCCTTAATCTAGAGGGCGTCCTGAACAGATATAACCTACTTGACCTCCACAGATATGCCACTCTACCTAAAAACACAGAATGTGTGATGTACAGATCAGCACACAGAGCATCATAACATGCTCCATACCTTCAAAGTGTGTGGTGGAGGTAGGGGATACTTCGGAGCAGATCCAGAGAGCTGATACGGGTTTCCGGTCAGTCCTTCAAACTTTGCATTTCTTGCTGATATACCAGCAATTGGTTTGGGGTTGCTGAAACAAAACAAACTTGGCTCGATATAAATAAATCTTGATTAGGCCCTATAATGTAATAGCCTATGCCCCTATCAAATGTGTGACTGAAGGCATTGAAATTAGCTAAAAAGGATACTGTAAATCAAATTGGTACCACTATAAATTCTACGAATTGACAGGAGAACACAAAACGGGTCCTACTAAATTGAGACAACAAGCGTCAAGTTGAGACAACTTGAGACAACAATCCCATAACTTGCGTCAACAAGGTTTTTTCACTTATTTTTTTGCCAATTAACTATGAGAAAGTTCAATTTACATATCTTCTGAGAGTTTGAATGCATTTGGAACAGGGCCAACGAAGATATTGATCATTTAATTTTAGCGTCTACAAAATGCCTGCCAAGTGCAGATAGGCTTGGTTCATTCACCTGCCACCAGGGGCGCCAGCGACCGGCGGCCATTTTGCAGAGTCGGCGGACGCGATTTTGTGCAACAAAATCATGAAAATATTGATCAATATCTTCGTTGGCCCTGTTCCAAATGCATTCAAACTCTCAGAAGATATGTAAATTGAATTTTCTCATAGTTAATTGGCAAAAAATAAGTGAAAAAACCTTGTTGACGCAAGTTATGGGGTTGTTGTCTCAAGTTGTCTCAACTTGACGCTTGTTGTCTCAATTTAGTAGGACCGCACAAAACAACAGTGACAAACCTAAACAGCAAAAGTTTAAAGACCACTTTTTAAATTTTATTCTTGTTGTTGATATCATCAGTCTCCTACAAGTGACATGGTGCAGAATTAACAGAGCAATCAACCTATTCTACTCAGTGTCAACTAAAAGTAATTAGACCTGAGTCAGCTCAACTGTTTTGTCTTTCCTCCCTCATGCATGTTACTTGTTAGGCCTATTGCTAATTGCATATGCATCATGCATTACGCGATGTACGGGATGCTTGTGCACGCCGGAGTTGAGTAGATCTAGGCCTATTCAATGTGAAACAGCACAATCTAAAACATATATACCCTGCAATAGGAGGCAGTCTAGCTAGTGCTAGACGCTCAGACATGATGACAACTTCAGTTAGGAGAAAATAGTGACATAAATAACCCTTTTTTGTTAATGATGGTAATTCTTCACAAAAACTGTTTTGGCGTTGAAAGATGGCCGCCGTTGCTCCTGGCAACCTTTGCCACAAATCGTTCGAAAAACATTTCTTCCTTTTTATTGCATAACTAAGTGCTAAAAAATATTAATATTGATTCGACGAAGAAAGATTTGAGAAATTCTTGTTGTAAAATGACAATAATATTTTTTGTGTACTGATTTTTGGGTCAGAAATCACGACACTACTATGGTGATACACGAAGTTCAGGCCACATCGGGGCATCAAACTTATCTAACGAAACGAATTTCGAATATATTGAACAGAAATGAGCCTACTTTCATTCACTACATCAATGAAAGACATTTAGCAATCCTTTGTTTTGAAAAAACATCAACATCATTCCGACCTACGATATTTACGACGTTTCCCTACATATTCTATTAGAGTTAATTTGATTGGTGTAAAATTTGACATTTTCCAATTTCGACCAATGAAATATTCTCTTACAGAATTTGTTGCTCATCCGGGTCAGCTATGAGCAATGAACAAAAATGGCGACTACTTCTGCTGGGACATCGTCGACAGAGATGCAAAATCCTGTTCAACAGGCATTTTCAGAACGATTAAAACGTCTATATCCTGCTGTAAATGAAGATGAGACTCCAATGCCGAAATCGTGGAGTCCAAAAGATAAATACAACTACATTGGATTGTCACAAAACAACTTGAGAGTTCACTACAAAGGTTGGTGAATAATTTTTTCGTCGATTCGTCATGTTCGTCTCGACAACAAAACAGGCACTGACAAACACACACAGGCCTAGGCCTACACATACATGCATGCATGCATTGTCTAGGCCTATTCTCAGTGCAGCTCTTTACAGAGAGTCACACTCACAGTGCCTGCAAGACTGCCATCAGATCAGCCAACAATTACTGCTTGCTGCCTAATTAATTAGGCCTACTACATAGCTACAGTGTCAGTGATGTCATGATGATGATCAGCTGATAGTGATGATGATGAGAAGATGAGGCTGCCACTTTTTTTGTCCGGTATTATTGCATCCAGTTCCAGGCACAACGCCGAGCTTTAACTTTTCAGAAGTCTCTTTTCAGCAGTGACGGCAGACATGACAGATGTCAGATGGATGTGTAGCAGTAGGCCTAGGCCTACTAGGCCTACCAGTTAGCCTAGGCCTAATAGCCTAATAGGCCTAAAAAAGATACCGGTAGCCAGATAGGCTTAGGCCATATAAAATTAATAAATAGATTCTCACCACTAGGATTTCAAAAATTTGGCAGGGAGACGAATTTATATTTTATATTTTTTATCCATGAATTAGAACAGCTTCCACATGCTTCCATGGCGGGGCCAAGGCCTGCCTGCAAAACCTGACTGGAGGCTGCATGCATAGAGAAACAGGAAGCAACTATTAGTACTGCCTGCTGTTCACAAGTGGCACACACAATCAATATTGATGATCCTTGTGAAAGCAGATGATCAAAAATGGAGAAAAAACACAGTTTTGGAAGAAATATAAAATATTTAAAAAAATTGGGACGGAGGCAAAAATCGGGGCGGGAGGTGATGAGAACCTATCTATTAATTTTATATGGCCTTAGGCCTAAATTTACGGTGAAAATGACATGAGGATGACGCAATGTGTGAAAAACATTTGGTGTCATAGATCGATTTTTGAAGATTCCTGCATTTTTCTTCAACTGAACAATAGGTGGTTTAAAGTGTCTGTTAATCCACCTTTTGTTCAGGTGTAGAAAATCGCCAATTTCTCTAAAAATTTATCGATGACACCCGATTTTTTTCTCACAATTCTCAATACTTTGGCAATCACCACATTTCTGCCAAACTTGAAGCATTTCTGACAGTTACTTCTGCAATTTCCAGCAAAACTTAATGCATTTTCACATTCCTTTTTACCCTCAACGCCAAATTGGCCGACTTTCGAAAGGCGCCTATTTTAAGTAGCCTAGTAGGGCTACCTAGCAAGGGCCTATGCTATGACATGTACTATGATGTAGGTCTGCACATGAGGCATCAGTCACTCTCTCAGAGGATGGAAGGTTATGCCTGTTGAATCTGTTTATGTGTAATTGGCTACCTACTAAAAACACGATAAATGCATTTCATCATTATCCCAAAACAGGGTCCTCAATTCGTGAATTGATAAATACATGTATTTTATGCAATCACAGACATGACCTTGATATTCATACTTTGTGTTGGATACCATAGTGGTTTGTTGCCTGTTTTAATCTTCGTGTTTTGTTTACATGATCAAGCTGAGTCATCACAATCTTTCTTGTACATTGCCTACATGTACTTTGTGGGACTCAACCAGGTTTGAGTCGGGTAGATTTGCATGCCCCGTCATAACAAATTACCCCATTAGATGACCTGTCTGAATTATGCATGGTTTTGTCAGTTGACATTATGCATATACATTTTAGGGCTCAATTCATGAAAGGTGTTTAAACATGACTGTCTATTCAGTCATTAATTTCACAGTTTCAGGGCCAATATTGTTAAGTGCAAAAACTGAATGCCAGCCTTGCCAGAGTGTATCCTCATCTTTTGAAATACGGTCTGTGCTTAAATATCCTTTTTAAAAAAGCAAGGCGGCCGGCCGGCTACCCTCACCCTATGCCAGACCATCATGGTCTGACTTTGATTCCAATACATTCATCTCATACATGTAAGTGCCCAGTATATGATAAAGATATGCCCGATTGATACATGTAGGTGTAGAGTCGGACAAACGATTGATACTTGTTGTTAGTCCCTAAAAAGCCTGGTGTCATTGTGGATGGAAAGGAGTTACTTGTATCAGTAATTTATTATTAGTCACCATTCCTAAGCTAAAACTTCAATCAATTCAACACAACCCTCTTCACCATCCATCCATTGCACCAGTTGAATAACTACAATCGATGACTTTTATGCAATAAAACCGTGCATGGAATGGCCGACATCACTGATCTGTGTCACAGTAGGATCGTTTCATGGAAAACTCATTCATTGGCTAGTCATTCAGCGCATAATTTTATTGATGTTGGCTCGTTTCCACGGCATTTATTACTGTATTGCCACTGCATCTGTGTGGGCCGGGATTTTTCATTATGTATCACATTTCTCAGTGTATCGAAATCATAAAGCAAAAATGTCTGTTTAAAAATTTCCTTTGTAATTTTCTTGGATTTGACCTAAGAATAGTCCAGTTAGATTTGACCTACTTACTGAGGTCACAAATGGCTGTTTGATTTGACCTAATTTGAACCACCTGGCCACCTGGCGACTGAAACAGAACTGAAAGGCCTGCTTAGATTTATTTACGAAAATTTTCATTTGCCACAGCTGGTAATTTAAACCATACATTGTACTTCAAGCCTACTTTGATGGAAACTGTGCCATTGAATAATAGCACTTACATGTATGTATACAACACTTGACGAGTATTAGTAATATCCGAGATCTTTCATCGTATGATTCGTGTACCCGTAGTTGCCACTCCCACATTGTACTGGTACACCTATTGTATTTGTACCAACGGCATTATCCAACAGCAACGGCTTCGCCACCATGCTCAAGTTCTAATAGCATTCATGTGATTGGCCAATTGGCCAACGTTAGAAGAAGACAACACTGCCATCATATGTGGTATTTTTTTCGAATCTCTCTTTGGATTTTTGTTGCTGTTTACCGATAATGAAATATGTCCATTTTCAATCAATGTGTACACAGTGCTAGTGGAGTCAGGATGATACACATTGATTACGTCCACATTTCCTTCTTTGTTATATGTGTACAGATGATGTGCGTTTCACACCAGCTGTTCAAATATTCAATATTTATTAGGACAGTCTGATTGGTGCATAATTAGTTTAGATACATTAAAATTGTCATGAATATGTGGTTCTTGAATTGAACCCACAACCTCATTGGTGGCAGGCATGGGTGTCGCCACTGGGCCACTCGGACAACATGAAGATATTCATAAGACCAATTTCCCATTTTCAAACATCCAAGCAGCTCTAAACTGATAGTGATACCAAGGAATTATGACTTTATGACTTACTATTGCCAGAGACATGAGCTGCTACACCCTGGCTGGATTTTAAATGATTTTGTTGTTTGCTAAGACATGAAAGGGTTAATATCCTTTGTCAGACCTCCTGAGATGAATTGGCCAATAGCATGCCACGAGTGGGAATGTTTGATGACAGCAGGTATGCACGCTGAATGTAGAATTAGTATTGAAGTATTGATCCTTCGCAAACCATGATAAAAAATTAACCCTGTATGGTTGGTTTGAAAATGATGGAAGGGTAGACACAATATCTTGTGGTATGATGATGAATATTAAAGGTATTGTGCCACATGAGAGTTTCTCTTGTGAACTGGCTGTCTATGGGCAACTCACCCATAGAAAACTATGGGCAGTTGGTGTCAGTTGGTCTCAATGAAGTATCCAGAAGCCTTTATTCATTCATAAATGTCTGTCATATGTCTGTCCGAAGACTGCTGACGGGTCCATAAGTTGACTGGTTCTCACCTCCATCCCTATGGCTAAAGCATAACCAAAGGATAGGGAACCAGTCAACTTTCGGATTAGGAGTATCACTCTGATACATTCGCGATTGGACAGCGGGCAGTGCTACAGGCAGGCTCGTAAGCGACACTATGAACTGACATGGCCTTGACATCTCGGGATGCTGAAGTACAGTATTTAGCGATGGTCTGGACCCCGACATGCCTGGCATATAGACTTGCCCAATTCGGTAGTGATCTCACCAGAGCCCATTGAAAGGCACTGCAACATGTGTGTTAGCATCATCTTGTTTCTATGGTAACTGTCATTTAGGTTCTTGTACCAGAAGCTGGGTGTACTAACTAGAAATGGAGATAATCTTAACCCTTCATGGATGATTGTCCTCTCTAGATCTGATTGAAACCAATTTGCATCTGTCTCGTTACAGGGGTTGGCAAGAACCACAAAGATGCTGCAAGCGTGCGTGCGACGCACCCCATCCCAGCTTCCTGTGGCATTTATTATTTTGAGGTGAAAATCATCAGCAAAGGAAGAGATGGGTAAGTTTTCATCATAAAGTCTCTTGCACCATGATTTATGATGGTTCTTGAAAGAAAACAGGTGTTTATCTGCTATCTGTAGTAGAATAGAACATTTATGCCTAAGCCCTGACTGATGGGATGCTTCTCCAAGAGTTGCATGGCAAGGCGGATGCCGGCTTTTTAGCTCACTGGGGTGAGCTATTACGATGGTGCAGCGTCCGTCGTCGTCGTCGTCGTTGTCCGTCGTCGTCGTTGTCCGTTAGCAGGGCACGTTTCGTAACCGCTGGAGCTATTGATCTGAAACTTGGTACATATATACCCCTAGGTCAGATGACCCACGACACCAAGTTTCGGTCCGATTCGACTCTCAGTTTGGCCACCAGGTGGCAGAAACCAAAAACACAAAAAGTACAATAACTCCTGAACTAATGACTAGATCATCTTCAAATTTTTATCATAGGTGTAGCTAATAAG
>NMRB01001799.1:19447-33149 GCA_002633025.1 Notospermus geniculatus | reverse complement strand
TAAAATTTTTCCAGGGTACGGATCCGTACCCTCAAAAATTTGATAAATTCACATATTTATCAGCAGTGTTCATTGTTTTTCACCATTTAACATCATATTTCACGATGGAAAGTGATTTTATGCTTCAAAATACGCCTAAAATGGCACTAAACATCGTTTAAAACCAAAATTAACAAATAAAAATAAAAATAAAACTTTTTCAAAAAAAAATTTTTTCAAAAAAAAATTTTTTTTTGGTCCGTACCCTCATTTTTTTTTCTGGCGGAAACCCTGCATGGATATCAAAATCTTACCATCTCTGGGTCGATGTCTGCCGTTTTGGCCAGAGCAGAATATTGAGAATCTGGATTGGATCAGAAAGGTCCACGCCCATATGGCCACGAATCTTCTGCCCCCCCCCCACTGATTATGAGGGCAGGAGATAAGGTCAAGAATGGTACGTGTGAAAGCCATGGTGGGGGAGGAGATAAGCTCTAGCTAGGAGAGGAGATGGGTGCAGATGGGTCACCCTGTGTCCCAGCCGTAGTGAGGGCTGGAGATGTTTGCCAATGCTCTAGCACGATCTATCCGAGCCGTAGTGAGGGCAAGAGATTCGTGTGGAACGGGTTAAAATGGGATGTAGGCACAGGAAAACCATCCTGTACCAAAGGACAACTTGATCAAGTCTGGCAAATTCAGAATTGAGAAGATTGGCGGAGTTTGCAACTACTTCCAAACCATCTGTGATGTGGAACTAAAATTATGGATTACAAAACACAGCCTATCAACCAAAACATGGCCTAATTGCATGGAGCAATCTGATGCATCCTTCCATAATGGCCTTGGTACATGTAAACTACGTACATGTAGTTAGCATGTATCCGTTCATGTACAATCCATGTGTATGTCGGTGTCGGTGTCGATTGGGGATTCTGGAATGTTATGTATAGGACTTGTGCATTATGTTATGTATGGAGATCAATACCTGGCTACTAGTTATTATGGTGGAAGTGTTTACAGTAGCGTTTGCTCTTTTTGAAGGAGTTTTTTAATGAATTTTTGAATGGAAAAAACCTGAACTAAGAATTTACTGTAGTAGAACCTCTCTTAGCAGACATGTATTACAGGTCTCAGGGTAATATCTACATGTAGGATTTCAGAAGGGCACGGTGCAAACTTTTTGAAAAGGGCACTTCAACCTAGAAAAGGGCACTTTTTATTCGCAACATTTCTACTACTAACGGAATTTGAGAGGCTTGTCAGTTAAAAATGTCCAGTCAACAGCCAATTTAAGGCAGAAGGTGATACGACCAAAAGGGACCATAGGTTCTGGGAGGTACTAAAACCTTTTTTTTAAAAAATTTTTTAGGGGCACAGCGGCGCCCCCTTTCGGCGGAACGGCGTAGCGCCGCTCTAAAATTGCCTGTAGATATAACCCTGCGGTCTAGAGTTTAGTTGCAAATTCGTCATTTTCACTCATGTTTTTCTGTAATCAGGGCACCCAGCTCCCTGACTTTGTACAGCATTCTTAGTCCAGAATGTGCCCTTATTTGAGAGGTTAAACTGTGTCTTGTTTGGTGTTTGGAGTTTAGAATTAGAGTTCAACATACATGTATAGACTGACAAATTTGGCTCCAACCAAGTTCACTGCTGTTTTCAATAATCAGCTTGCAACAGCTGAGTCAACATGTCTAGCGCTCGCCAATTTGCATAATGTCGGCAGATTGTCCTTTGAATGGTGGCATAGAGACCATCAATATTATTGACTGGCAGAATCACCTCACATTTAACTCATTCAGTTCCATGTAGTACTATGATAGTGGGGNGGGCTTGGTGATGCAGAATGGTACCGGTACTTAAGAAGTGACTGAGGGAGTGAGAGGTTCCTTGATCTGAAAACAGAAAAGTGTTCATGATCTTTATTGATTATAGGACAGATCCATATCGGATTTGGAAACCTGTAATCAAATTCTTAAAGATATGTTCCATTTATCATATTTTTAGCATTGTATTCCAAGGTAAATAAATATATCTCAGAGGATAAATTTAGAATGCTCAGCTCTGTGAGTGATCATGGGATGCGCCAGGTAAACAGCATGTGGAAAAACAATGCTTTGTACCCTTGTCAGAAAGAACTTGCAACATGGTTTGTACTGTGTCGAATGTGATAGAAACAGCTCCATATACATGTACTGCTACCCGTTATGACGCCTGGGCTGTGGAAGTTTGACAATTTATCCTAATATCTCATTTCAGGTACATGGGTATTGGTCTCTCTGCTCAGGGTGTCAACATGAACAGACTGCCAGGTAAGATTTCATTATAAGGGATTCACCAGCAGGGATCAAAGTTCATATTCTAAAAAAGCAGATTTTTGTCGAACAGGCCAAAAAATCAAGTCGCACACAATACAAAATGCATTAGAACATCAATTNGGGGGGGGGGGGGGTTTCAGTCTAAATAAAAGTAGGGGTATGCCAGACATTAAAAGCCCCTCCCCCGGTGGGGGGGGGGCTTGGTGATGCAGAATGGAACCGGTACTTAAGAAGTGACTGAGGGAGTGAGAGGTTCCTTGATCTGAAAACAGAAAGTGTTCATGGTCTTTATTGATTATAGGACAGATCCATATCGGATTTGGAAACCTGTAATCAAATTCATAAAGATATGTTCCATTTATCATATTTTTAGCATTGTATTCCAAGGTAAATAAATATATCTCAGAGGATAAATTTAGAATGCTCAGCTCTGTGAGTGATCATGGGATGCGCCAGGTAAACAGCATGTGGAAAAACAATGCTTTTGTACCCTTGTCAGAAAGAACTTGCAACATGGTTTGTACTGTGTCGAATGTGATAGAAACAGCTCCATATACTGATACCCGTTATGACGCCTGGGCTGTGGAAGTTTGACAATTCATCCTAATATCTCATTTCAGGTACATGGGTATTGGTCTCTCTGCTCAGGGTGTCAACATGAACAGACTGCCAGGTAAGATTTCATCATAGGAATTCACCAGCAGGGATCAAAGTTCATATTCTAAAAAAGCAGATTTTTGTCGAACAGGCCAAAAAATCAAGTCGCACACAATACAAAATGCATTAGAACATCAATTTTTTGGGTCGCACAGAGCAAAATCCAAGTCACATTTTAGACCAAATGGTCATGAACTTTGAACCCTGACCAGGGTTATGCCGAAAATTACTGCAATAAATTTCCAGGGCACCCTGGGGAAATCTTTGGCTGTTTGAATCTTGTATTGACAAGAAAACATGACATTTATGAACTTACCGTGCCTTTTATCCACATAATGGCGTAGTTACCAATGAAGTTTGAAGTTCAATTAGGGTTATGAAATGTCTATGTTTCTGTACAATATCCATAAGGGATTATAATGAGGGATTAATGGCTAATCCCATACAGGTCATAAGTTTGATGGGGGTCTAAGGCCAGCCTTTTTTAAAACCTTGGTGCTCGGACATCTATAGTGACAATTCAGGAGAGGAGGGCGGAAAAAAATAAAAAATAAAAAAATATTTTCAGGCTGTTTTTGTGATTCTCATATAAAATGCGGATTTCAGAAATGTCGGAGGAAGAAATAAAGATGATAAATATTTATTTGAAAAAAAAATATTTATTTCCTGCGTCCAAATCAGAGTGGAGCTTCCCCAGCTGACCAAAAAAATCAACTAACCAGCATGGTCACTTGAAGCAACACAGTAGAAAGAACACCATAATTGTATTGATGGATAAGCATCATGAATCTGAAAAGGTCGCCACCATCATTCCTCTTGTAGTTTTGAACTATGGGTACGAGATTGCACCTCAACTGCCGACTCGGACAAAAACAAAAATGTTAATTTTGTAGTTTTGATCCAAGGGTCGGCGGGCGGAATAAAAAAAATAATAAAAAATTATTTTTTTTCCATTTTCAGTCATTTGGAGGTCGGCGGATCCGAGAATTTGAAGAAAAAAATTTGTTATTTTTTTTTTCAATTTCGGAAAATACATCGTCGGCGGATCCGAGCACCAAGCTTTAAAAAAAGGCTGGCCTAAGTCTGTGTTTACCTCCACTGCACTTTAAACTCAGGTGCATGAAAATGAATTCAGTAGCACCTCCCTTAGTGGACACCTCTATCTTCAGTGTCATCAATTATATTGATATCTTACATGTAAGTCTGTTTCAATATTCCAGGCTGGGATAAACATTCATATGGTTACCACGGTGATGATGGACACTCGTTCTGCTCCTCCGGCACCGGTCAGCCGTACGGGCCGACGTTTACCACAGGGGATGTGATTGGCTGCTGTGTTAATCTCATTGAGAATACTTGCTTCTACACAAAGAATGGTGTCAACCTTGGCATTGCGTTCTTAGATCTCCCAGTAAGTATTGGCGTGATTGGTGAGGATTTGCTGTGAGGGGACTGGAACGTGGAGCGTATCCTACATCTCAGAAAGCTGGGGTCAGAATTTGTGGAGTGGTGCCAAATGATAATTGCCATAGTATGCCATACTACCAGAAGGCCGGTTGAAAACAATAGGTGATAATTAGCTGATGTTTACGTGGGCGATTCCTGGGTCCTGTTGGCGGTCGTCCAATTTCACAGTAATTTGTGCTATCAAATTATTATTGTATGACAAAAAAAGTGCTGTTGGATGGAAAATGGAAGTGATTTTCCTGTTCGGTATCTCAGAATTGGTTGGTGCTGTTTTGAAAATCAACTCAATATCTTATGACTTCCTTTTGACGTCTGGTCAGACCAACTCTTTCTTTGACAGAGTGGCTTCAAAATCACATTAATTCTACCATGGCTGTAAAATCTCACTAATCTAACAATCATTCATGATTATTTACCCATTTCAGCCTAATCTCTACCCCACAGTCGGCCTGCAGACACCGGGCGAGGTCGTCGAAGCTAATTTCGGACAACATCCTTTCGTATTTGATATAGAAGACTATATGAAGGTAAGGAAACAAAATCTGGCCATAAAATGAGACTCAGGATAAGGAAGTGTCGGTGCCTGTCACATCTGAGGTTCAGGGTCCGATCCCTGGTTGGACCTACCCTTACAGTATGTGATGGGGAGCATGACTCATTTTGACAGGAAGGTTTTCTTCAGGCAGTTCAGTTTTCTCCTGCTATACATTAAATTGTGTTGTCTATACACCTAATAATGCCATGTTTGGCACTCAGCAGTTGATTTGATATACACCTGTACATTTCATCCTCTGATCCCTCTCTTGCTAAGTATCCATTTGTATATTTCAAGGAATGGCAAATGAAGACACACTCAACCATCGACAGATTCCCAGTCAGTGATATCAAAGGTGAATGGCAAACAGCACTACAAAAGTAAGTACTGAGATGGCCTCTATAGTCTTGGTCATGAGCCTGGTGCTCGTGCCACTGCATCCCCAGTTTCTCTTAGTAATACCAATATAAGTTGTAGTTAATGTTCACAAACTAATGAAATTTTCATTTCAGAATTGTGTCAACATATCTGGTTCACCACGGCTACTGCGCCACGGCGGAATCTTTTGCTCGCAGCACCGGACAGGCCTTCCAAGAGGAACTGGCTTCCATCAAAAACAGACAGAGTAAGGAAACCCCCCCCTGCCCCCAATATTCTCATGTTCAAATGCTGATAACTCTGGGCAGTTATACAGTTATATCTGCAAATAAAGACATTACATAATAAAGATTTATTAAGTCGTTCATGATCTCTGGTCGTTGTGATGTAGATTCTGATCTACCTCAAACTGCATTCATTCTGAATTTCAGGAATCCAGCGCCTAGTATTAGGAGGCCGAATGGGCGAAGCGATCGACACAACACAACAACTTTACCCCGGATTATTGGAGCGCAATGCAAATCTTCTATTTATGCTCAAATGTAGACAGTTTATCGAAATGGTCAACGGTACGGATAGCGAAGTTCGCGGGGCGGCTATACGCAGTCCGCGATCACGTCACGGCAGCGGGAGTAATAAATCGAGTCCGAGCATGAGCCCTGTGCACCACACTCACCTTCACACACACCGACCCGGTGGGACTTTATCGGGGAACTCAAGCCCCAATAGGATTATCACAAAAGGACAGCACGCCAATAGTAGTCATTCACAGCAAAACGACTTGCAAACGATATCCGAGTCGGACATGAACGCGGCCAATGCAGCACTAAACGGCGAGTCGAGTTCGCGTCTGCAGGATAGTGACGTGGAAATGGAGGAGGATCGCGTGGTCAGTAACGGCACGTCAGCGAGCAGTAGTAATGGAGTCATGAACGGGAGTAGTCTTATCATGGATGAGGAGTGTGACATGGGTGAGTAGAGATCAATCTGAGACGGTGACAGTCTTCCCCGTATGCGCCACTATAAATGGCATTTTCAAACACCATTGAAACTACTTCGTTAATTCAGCAGTTTTAGGTTTAAATGCTAATTATCTTGCAGAAGTGGAGCAGTCCACATCGTCCAAGCGCCAGTTGTGCGGCGGGTCACAGGCTGCCATAGAAAGGATGCTACAGTTTGGCCGCGAGCTACAGACGATGAGTGTGCAACTGAGGAGGGAGTATGGCAAAAATGAGGCCAATAAAAAAGCTCTACAGGTATTTTATTCAATCGGAATTCGGGCTCTCTGAGTGGTGCAGTGCAAACATCAGCACCTGTCACTACTGAGGAGTGAGGTGCCAGGGTCGATCCTGGTTTGACCCATACCGGTACATGTGATAGAGAGAGCAACTCCCTTTGACACCACAGGTGTTCTCCAGGCACTCTGGTTTCTTCCTGCTGTACAATTATTCCTCCAGTTATTGTCGCTGTATTTCAGTTTTGGGTTTATCACTTTCAGGATGCATTTAGTCTGCTGGCATATTCAGATCCTTGGAACAGTCCTGTAGGCAAGCAACTAGACCCAGTCCAAAGAGAACCAATATGCGCCGCTCTAAATAGTGCCATACTAGGTAAGGCCATCAGAAACAAATAGGATCTGGTCACAGTGACTGACAGCCCCAAAGGTGTCACCAATGAAAATACATTTACATGTGTAGTAAGCACTTTATAAAAGATTCACATAAATGACTGATGAATCACACAAAAGAAGACCACTTTGACGATAACAGTATGATAACTTGTCTTTTTTCTTGTTTCAGAATCCCATGGTTTACCCAAACAGCCTCCACTAGAACTAGCCATCGGCCAGGCCACCGAGTGCATGAAACTTATGTCCAAAGCCGGCATTGGATCATGTGCCTTTGCCAGTATAAATGACTATCTACACTAGCTTCCAATCTCTTCCTGATAAGTTACACCTCAAGTGGTTCGTCCGGTGCGACGAAGTGGAACTAGCATCTCAGTACAGTGGTACCTCTCTATTATGGACACCTTTTTAACTGACAGATATGACATGCCTGAATTGATAGGTGTCCTGGTTACAGAGGCCGCACTGAATGTAAGTGACCAAATTGGACTGAACTTAGGTGTTCTTAATAGAGAGGTGTGGCGGTGTCCACCTCAGGTGGGAAGACACCTCTTTGTAGGGACACCAAAGTTTTATCCTAAAGATTGGTCATTTCAGGTAAAGACCTCGCAAATTTTATTGAATTGATATTTAAGAATCCACCTTAGATGAGTTGAAATTGACTAAAGTCATCCTGTACATATAGAATTGGATTGAACACATTTGAGATGCTATATAGTGCCAAGTGTCGGAGTTCATCTGGTGGCGGGTGCCAGGTGACGGGTGCCAGTGTCAGGTTTGTCTGGTGGCGGGCACTAGGCCCATCTGGTAGCTGGTGAGTCTATCTTATGGTTGGCGCCTTGGTCATGCAGTAACTAGCGAGAGGTCTGTCTGACACCAGGGTCATCTGACAGCCAGTACCAGGTCCAGTCCGTTCTGGTGCCGGGCACCAGGTGTGTTTCCATATATCATGTAATGAGTGTAAGATGTGTATTCTCAGGACTACTACCCATTACTGTTGTAAGTTTATTCAGAATTTTATAAATCCTGTCTATTTTGTACATATTTGATTTGGATTATGCGGTAGTTGTGATGAGGTTTGACGATTTTCTGTGAATGTGAAGGCGTCTCGTGCAACTTGTTCAACCCTTGTTGGAGATTCAGACCTTTGACTTGAGTAGAAAAACATGATCAAGGCGATGGAAATATTGTATTTATTCCCCAGTAATTAGGAGCATTTTGCTAAATTCAATGAAATACCTTTGAAGAAATCTCATGACATGCCTGCCCTCCAGGAGACAGATCCACTTGTGACCAGTGATAATATGGGTGGTTGAAGTATCGGCATTACTCGACAAAGGTAATTCAAGGTAGAGTTACATCCTCCCCTGATCACAAGTGGAGTGATAAACTTTGATCTTTTGAGGCCAGTGTCACTTTGCCATTTAGAACTTGGTATTGGTTTCTGGTTCCTTGGAATCGTGATTGGTTCCTGAACAGTGAGGGGTTCTGGAACTGTAGTGGGTTCTTGAATCATGATGGGTTCTTGAACCATAGTAGGTTATGGAAGTGCAATGGGTTTCATACTAGGTTCTTGAACCATAGTAGGTTCTGGAACCGTGATGGGTTTCATACTGGGTTCTTGAACCGTGATGGGTTCTTGAAGTATAGTAGATTCTGGAGCTGCGATGGGTTCCATACTGGATTCTTGAATCGTGATGGGTTCTTGAACCATAGTAGGTTTGGAATGCGATGGATTCCATACTGGGTTCTTGAATCGTGATGGGTTCTTGAACCATACTGGGTTCTTGAACCATAGTAGGTTCTGGAACTACAATGGGTTCCATACTGGGTTCTTGAACCATGATGGGTTCCTTGCTGTGGTCAACAAGCGGTTTGACTGATAATTTATTTGACGACCGTGTAGTCTTGTAGATCATTCATCACTATGCATGTTCTTGTAGCCAAGTTTTGATAAATGACAAATGATTTCTGCACTTGCAGTTATTTTTGTGATCGATAAACCTAGATAAATTTTGAGTTCAATACGAAGTCCCTGTTGGCGATTTCAAGATGTTTCCAGTCTCAGTAAGGTTAGAAGTGTTCTTCATTTTAGGCGGGCTGCGTCGTGACCTGTCACTATTTGTAATATTTCATTGTTGATGCAGAAGTGTTCGGAATTTTAGAGCTGGGGGCGACCATTCAATAAGAATGGGCTGAGAATTATCCTGGGGTTATAAATGTAAGAAGTGCTTATTTGCTTACTCGTGTCTGAGAGTAAAGAGGCTATAGGCACCTCTCCACGTGCGAGTTTTCTTGCAGAAGTTGGCTCACAATGGGCAATTCACCATTATTTGTTCCTCATGGATTACGCTGGGACCAATGACATAAACAACTGCTTGCAGTTGAGTTGCCCATAGAGAGCCAACTTCTGCGAGAAAACTCTCACGGTGAGAGGTGCCTTATTGGTTTGATTCCCGGTCAGGTCACCACTTTGATATTCTCAACTGGTCATGATGTGCTGAATGAGCTGCTCATTGAGTTCCACGCGAAGGTTTCTGGAGGGGTCGGGGTGATGATGTGAAGCACTTCAAGACTGTATTAACAGTGCAAAATGGAGACCAACACCATGTTAAACTTCTACATATTGCCTGTGTATTTCCTGGGGTAATCCCGCATCAGCTCACTTTTAGAGACAGAAAAAACTGGTACTGCTTTAACATAAGCAAACATTATGAGTTATGGGTTTAAGGGTGATTGCCTCTACTTCAGGGTAAGGGGTTAGTACTGATTTAGGATACAGCAGAACATGTTGTGTGATATGATTGTCCCAGCTCTGCAGGTAGTCAACCCAGGAACTTATATCGAAAAAAAACGTAGATTTTTTATCTGGCACCCGCGTTCCTATCATGTCCGATTGTTTCATTATTCTGGTTATCATAATTATAGTAATGAATGATGTAATTGTACTGAAACATATGATTCATAATAAAACAAAAAATGCAATGAAATGTGATTTTTCTCGCAATTTTTAGCTCACCGTGGTGAGCTTATACAATAGTTGTGCGTCCGTCGTCGTGTTCCGTTAGCAGGGCACGTTTCGTAACCGCCAGAGCTATTGATCTGAAACTTGGTACATATATACCCCTAGGTCAGATGACCCATGACACCAAGTTTCGGTCCGATTCGACTCTTAGCTTGGCCACCAGGTGGCAGAAACCGAAAACACAAAAAGTGCAATAACTCCTGAACTAATCACTATATCTTCTCCAAATTTTTATCATAGGTGTATCTAATAAGGATACATAACATATATAACGGGTTTTTGATTTGACCTACTTTTCAAGGTCACAGAGGTCAAAGTTCGACAAAAGTGACGAACCTGCCACAGTTTGTCATTATTTCACCAAGCGACTTCATATCTTGCATAAACATGCATTGGAGGGGTACCTTTAAAAATACCAAGTTTGGGCCGATTGGACATCCAATATGGCCGCCAGGTGGCGTAACCTGAAAATCAAGTAACTGCTATTACTCAGGAACGACTTGACATGGAGTGCTCAAATTTGCTATTTTCGTCCCTCTAGATGACCTTTACATGCATGTCGAATTTCGGACTGATTTGACTTCCAAGATGGCCACCAGGTGGTGTAACCCAAAAATCATCAAAGTGCTGTAACTCAGGAAGGACTTAACCCAAAGTGCTCCAATTTGCAATGTGGCCCCCTGCAGATGACCTTTCTTTGCATGTGAAGTTTCGGCCTGATCGGACATCCAATATGGCCGCCAGGTGGCGTAACCCAAAAATCATCAAAGTGCTGTAACTCGGGGACGACTTGACTCAAAGCCCTCCAATGTGCTATGTGGCCCTCTGCAGATGATCTTTATGTGCATGTGAAGTTCTGGCCCAATCGGACATCCAATATGGCCGCCAGGTGGCGTAAACCGAAAATCCTCAAAGTGCTGTAACTCAGGAACGACGTGACCCAAAGTGCACCTACTTGGGAATGACTTGACCCAGATTGCTGATCCCTCTGTCATTAGACTGTTATGTCCAACCCGGTGAGCACATGGTCCATGGACCATTTCATTTTCTGTTGAAGAAGTAAATCACGAGTGATCAGGCAACTTTATGAAAATGACACTTGAGGAGGGTGACGCAGCACTTAAGTTGACAAATGAATGAAAACCTCCTTGACTTAAGTTCCCCAAAAGCTTGGAGAGACTGGGGTAATGTGACGCCTTTCAGACATACGTAGAGTATCCACAGTGCAGGAATTCCAAGTACCGGTATACATGTATTCCTGAATGAATAAGAAACATCACCATTTATTGATAAGTACAAATCTATTTCATCAATATAATGTAACTTTACAAATGTACAAGTTTGTATTCTAACTACAGGGTGTGCACAAATCTTGTCTTGCAGACTTTGTAAAATGAATGATAAAACATTTGATGATGTCATGTTGGCTTGTCTGCTGAATTCAGCACCCAGGACCTAACCAAAGCCTTCACAGAACTCGTGATTCTGGAACATCCTGCAGTGAAATGGTGAAGGCACCAGGCAACTTGTGGATCCACAAATCGTACAGATACATGTACCGGTAAGTCCCTATTCTAGGGTGTAGCTTACACTGACAACTGAGGAGACACAATCAGGTGGTCGTATTTTTAAAATAACATCAATGCAGACACCAACATTTCATCTTGTGCCTGCAAACATACTTCCATCGACACAAAATCATTCACACACATTTCTGATATATACCGGTAAATCACAACAGACACACACTAAGTCAGAAATCGGGACAACGTCTAGCATATGGGGGTGAGGGGGTATACTCTGGTTAATTGTGGTGTTCCAGTTACTAATTTTAGCCATTTTGTACACATTCCATGATTACAGAATTATTCTGAACCGGAGAACATGAACTCAGATAAAAAGTTAGCACGTACTGTTCAGTTCAAGTTCACATATTTTTTCAGTTCAAGTAATCCATTTATTCACCCAATATTCAGAGAAGAATCAGATATCGGGCTTCTCAAAATTTCGGGGTTTACAGTTTACAGTATTCACATCCACTGGAACAGAAACTAGGATGACTTGTTTTTTTCATAGTGATCCAGAAGAACTTTTTTGTATTCAGCAGAATTTGCCCAGAGGTCAGCAGCAACCACGTTTAATGGACTCTTGTTGTTTGGCTCTGAAAATGAAATAGAAAGAGGAAAATGAAAATGTATGCACGAAGTGGGTGACCCCCCCCCCCCTCTATTCCACCCTGTATGTTAAACAGTGACTGGGACAAAGTCAGTACGCTATTTCTGTACCCACTCACCGGCTAATAAACTTTGTATTGACAATAATATCATTTGGACGTCGTAGAGGGCCGTCCAGTTCTCCTTGAGAATGTCTAAACAAATATTGCCATGCTGGTCAATGTTTGGGTGAAAACAGGGAGTTTTGAATTTGACGGTGGGTGGCTGGATTGGATAACCACTTGGGAAGTCTATCGTCAGCTTGTAGGTAAGATTTTGATATCGCTGAAAAGATAACATGAATAGGCTATGGGAATTCTGTATTAAGCAAAGAGTTTTTATTAGTTATATCTCTGCTTTAAAATTTCATTCCCCAATTGTCCACCACAAAATCAAAATGACACAATGACATATCATGCAAGTTTTGCGGATACCTACTGTGCCTGGTCCACCTGTGATTGTTGCTATCCAGTGGAATAAATTATCACCATCAGGAAATGCTGACACCCCATCAGCAGGAAAAAACTGAAGGAAAAAATTGAGACTGGTTAATTGAATGCCAGACTCCTTACCAAGAGTAGAGATTGGGATAACGGGTTTTGCTGAATGAGCTGCTCTTTGAGTTCCCCAGCAGCACAATGGTCCTCAGACTCAGTCAGCAGAGACAGCTGGGAGTGAGGGTCACGCCAAATTCTTCAGACTTACCATTATTTTTTTTAGATCATTCGTAAGTCTGAAAATAAAATGAAGAAAAATTAGGGGCCAACAAAAAGACGACCGGACCCTGCGGCTGCTAGCCTACCGGTAGAAGCTGGAATTATGCAACCAGAAAACATGGGGATGAGCAGTGAACAGGTGAAGTGCATGGGCCATGGACCATGCCTCATGGCCATACACACACGCAGTGTGTGTGTATCCGGGGCGCACAGCTGTTTCAGGCTTTTGAGTCCTTCCATCGAAATGGTTTCATAACCTCTTTAGGTTCTTGACTATGAAGTAATATGTCTTACGTGTTTCCTTAGCAGGTGTTAACTTCGTTACGAGGCAATAAGAACGTTGCATCATTGCTTACTCATTTGCATTTCAAATGGCAGACTTTGTACACAAAGGAAATTTGTATAGCTTTCTTTTGTATTTCTAAGCTCTCTGATATTAGAAATATCAGAAATGAGAAACTTTATTTGATGGCCGCATGCTTTAGACAAAATATCAGTGCACGACTTCCTATCCTTCTATTCGCCAAATAATCATTTGTGAGGAAGCTATTGTCGTCAGAAAAAGTTAAGTACATATTTCACCATGTAAGAATCCTCGGAGTAGAAAACGAATGATTAATGATACAATATCCTAGCTGAATAACTACCAATCCACGATATATCCATACAAACTCGATCACGTTTGTGAATTTTCTATTTTTTGAGAGCTCATTTGTAGAGGAATTCAAGACCTGTGCCTTGTTCTTACATAAGTCTCAGAAAATGACGCGGTATTACTCGAACATTGGTT
>NMRB01001799.1:0-12505 GCA_002633025.1 Notospermus geniculatus | reverse complement strand
ACTGAATGAGAACGAGACTAACGTCAACTGCCATGACTGCGCAACTGCATTGCGCGAGACTCTCATCATGGCGTGTGGCGGCCTGTGCATTTAGTTTCGAGGAGTGGATTTCAAAGTCGAATTGGGAAGTAAATAAGGATGGAATTTTACTGAATTCACTCGGACATGGTGTAGCGACGGTAGCTCAATAACACAGGGATACAACATTGTGGATTTTCGTGTTGGTTTGTGAATTAACAGTGCCGCACGGAATTCCGTGCGGGAATTGCTCCACAGGGAATGTATTGGGCGATCTGAGACTCTGTATGCGCGCTATGTAAAAGTCAGTTTGTAAAAGCAAAAGCGGAGCCTACAGAGTCCCAGTTACTGAGACTACCAAAATAGCAAAATTATTGATGACCGTCCATGTCATGATGTATACCGTAGGCCTACATGTATGATGTAGCAGGGATGTGTGCTGTGACCTGTGGGCTGTGTAGCCATGCATGATCATCATGGCCATGGGCGTCCCTGGACATCACGCCCCGCCGGTGTCATGAGTGTGCCATCACCTCAATGTTATCATGCCCGTCGTGTCGCCGTGTGTTGAGTTTAGTCTTTGTCTGAAAGTATTTGTTATTCAATTCCAGCATGAATATGGTCAAAAGTCGCCTGCTTGGAAGAAACACACTCAGCAGTACAATCATTGGGGTGATTCCTAAAGAGCCTGGTTCTTCAGAGGTAAGGTTTTATATATTTTAACGTATTCAGTGTTTCAAAGTCCAAATAGGCCTAGCTACCATAGATTTCTTGACAATACAGCATGTTTCAACAATCATGACAACGGGTTGACCTACCAGTACCAAGAGGACTTGGCGTGCACTCACTGTCATGACTGTATTTACTATTAGGGGTAGGCCTACCGTTATTTGATGCTTAAACTTAAAGGTGCTACATGTACATCAAAAGATTTGAATTTGTCATTTTCATATATCGTATATTCTCAGCTTGTAAATTCTATGTAACCATTTTTCTGTGTGATTGTCCATTGTAGATATCTGACACAGCTGCATTCCATGAAATCGGCACAGCAGCAGTAGCAGTTCAGGTTACAGGGACAAACTGGCCCCAGCCGTCATACACACTGCTAGTGACTGGCCTTTGTCGATTTAAGATTGAGGAGATTCTACAGGATTCACCATTTCCGATTGCTATGGTGTCACAGTTGGACAAGTTACCAGGGGAAGAAGTTGGTAAATACAGGGATCTTCAATTTCTATGGAGTCTTTTGTTTTTTGTCAATATATTGCTCCTTTGCATGTATTCATATTCCTGCTGTGTTTTCACTCTCAGATGATGACGTCAAAACTAGTGAGATGACCGTACTGATTGGTAACTTCCGTGAGCAAGCCTTGAAGCTGGTCAACATGCTCGATGTCTCGATACCTGTCGTTGGGAAGCTGAAGGTGAGGCCCTTCTTAAAGTAAAACTTTCTTGTGAGTGTAGGTGGTTCATCAAGCAGCAAAAATTGAGACCATCTCAATCATCTGTTTCCTTCAGGCTTCCTCTTAGCTTGGCCTCGCCCTTATTTCACACAAATGTGTGAACTACTCCGTCTTCTTTTTCAGAAAATGTTAGATAGCCTCCCAGCCCATCATCTTCCTGATATTTGCGCCTCGATTGTCAAAGCGTCATATTCTGAGAGAATTCAAGTTTTAGATGCTGTAGATTTGACTGAGAGGTTCAAGAAGACTCTTCCCCTCCTCATGAGGCAAATAGAGGTATTGTTTCTACTCGGGGCTTTTCCCACATGGGGTGGTAATGGTGTAGTGCCTTGTGTCTCTGACTCGCAGTCAGGAGGTCACAGGTTTGAATGCACTGTAATAAGTTACTTTGCCTTGAATGTCCCCTCTTACCCAGCTGTCATACTGATTGGCGCTTTCAATTTCAAAGGGAGGTTTGGAATTCTGAATCTGGACTCCTCTACATTTAGGGTCTCCCAACTGGCAAGGATGGTATCAACGCCACTCAGGCAGCTTAGTCATTTAGTGATACTGGAGTTTTATTTTTCAGGGGTTAAATCTCCTCCAGAAAGCAAGGAGGAGTAACATAGATGTGGTTGGTCGAAAACAAGACCCATCTCAATCTGGCCCTCTGAGAAAATTCTTCAAGAACTCGCCAGAGTTCATGCGTTCTGAAGAAGATGGTGATGATATTCAAGAAATCGAGCGAAAGATTGAGTAAGTTTTACAAAAAAACTGTGTGCAACAGTTGGTTATTAGCTCTAATCTGAAGACAATACGGTGGGAATTAATGTACGGTACAATAGGGGGAAACAGGAGTACCCAGCCAAAGAACATTGCCATTTCTACTGCACTTGTTTCAGGCAAGCTAAAATGCCCGAACTTGCCTTCAAGGCAGCCACAAAGGAGCTGAAAAGGTTGAAGAAAATGCCACAGCACATGCCAGAGCATGCTATGATCAGGAACTACCTAGAATTGATGACAGAATTGCCGTGGTCCAAGTCTACAGCGGACAGCCTGGATATAGATCAAGCTAGGTATGATGATAGTATGCGATCGAAGATTTCCAGTGTGATTCCACAGTATGGCTCCAGTCTCTCCAGAAACCTTTCTGGGGAACTCGAGGAGCAGCTAATAAATACCAGTTTAGGGTACAACTCGCAGTTTAATTCTGACTATTTTGGTTACATTCAGAAAGGATTTGGATGCCGACCACTATGGTCTGGACAAGCTGAAGAAGAGAGTCCTGGAATACTTGGCTGTGCGACAACTCAAGAACAGTCTGAAGGGTCCCATTCTCTGCTTCGTGGGTCCACCTGGGGTTGGAAAGACGAGCGTCGGCAGATCAGTTGCTAGTACTCTTGGGAGAGAATTCCATAGGTAGGTGTTACGAGTTGGAAAGAATCACAGGAATAGTGGAATAACCTTACATGTACCGGTATACCGTATATATATATTTTGGCAATTCACTACTTGAATATTGTTTTGTAGGATATCTCTTGGTGGGGTGCACGACCAGTCAGACATCAGAGGCCATAGGAGAACTTACATTGGGTCGATGCCTGGAAGAATTGTCCAAGGATTGAAACAGGTCTCCACCAATAATCCTGTCTTCTTGTTGGATGAAGTGGACAAACTGGTGAGTGAGATCATGTGTATTCTTGTTGCTCTTGGTAGTACAGCTGCAGTTGTTGCTGCCTCTGCTGCTGGTAGTACAGCTGCAGTTGTTGCTGCCTCTGCTGCTGGTAGTGCAGCTGCAGTTGTTGCTGCCTCTGCTCCTGCTAGTACAGCTGCAGTTGTTGCTGCCTCTGCTGCTGGTAGTACAGCTGCAGTTGTTGCTGCCTCTGCTGCTGGTAGTACAGCTGCAGTTATTGTTGTTGCATGGTGAAGACTTGTTGCTGTCGTCGCGCTGATGAACCATTCCAGGGGTTTCCTGTTCAAATCCAGGTTCTTTGCACATGTTTTGAAGATAGATAACAAACTGCAGTATCGTTTTAAATGTGCAGCTCTTCATTTTTCTTCCAGGGGAAAGGTTTACATGGAGATCCCTCAGCAGCACTTTTGGAAGTGTTGGATCCAGAGCAGAACTGCACCTTTACGGATCAGTATCCTTCTGTTAATGACTGTTTTGTTGTTTGTGCTGACTTAGACTAATCATTGTTCCGTCTGTTCCAAGTGCACAGACTTTAAAAAGCTGGGACTGTCAGAGTGGTTCAGTGGGAACGTCGACGCCTGTCATATCTGAGGTTGTGGGTTCGATCTCCACTCTAACCCATCCTTCCTGTAGTAAAGAGGGCGACTCTGTTTGAGAGAAAGTTTTCTTAACTTTCCATCAGCTATCTAAATGTCCCGTTTGATCTCTCACAAGTTCTGTTCATCGCCACAGCGAACACGACCTCCACCATCCCAGCCGCCTTGCTGGATCGTATGGAGGTCATCCAGATTCCTGGTTATACCCACGAGGAGAAACTCCATATTGCCGTCAAGTATTTGGTCCCAAAGCAGGTCAGAGAAAATGGTCTTAATCATGAACAGATACAGATACCTGATGACTCCATCAAAGTTATTAGTAAGTACCAAAGAGTCCTGATAGCCTAGTAGTTATCACGTCCACTAAACAGGCAGCAGGTCCCAGGTTTGAATCTCAGGCCTGATGTGACCCTCCAGCACAAAATCAGTGTAAAGTCGTATGGAATATGAGCCAAAACGTACTGGCTTGACACCAGGAGAGACAGGATCACTCCGACTTCACAACAGACAAACAGCACCGAAATTGACAAATGTAACCCTCCACCACAAAACCAATCATCAGTCATTCTGAGATTAACCATTCTGGGATTAATCATCCCTGACTTTTTAGTCCGTCGCAAGGGACAGTCAGCCGTGGTGCCTTGTACATTGTACATTAGGACTTGGCAAGGGCAAGTAAAAGAAGCCATCCAAGTGAGGAACATGAGTACCTTGTGATGGCCTCTCCCACACTTTCTTTCACCTCAGTTTCTCTTGTTGCAGTTTCTGGCTACACGAGGGAGGCTGGTGTCCGCAACTTGGAGAGGAAACTTGCCGCTGTGTGCCGAGCGGTGGCCGTGAAGGTCGCCGAGAATATTTCAAAATCGACCAATAAGAGTGGACTGACGGCTGTGGAGAAGAAGGAGCTGTTGAAGGATCAGCTGCCACATGATGTGGAAACCGTCGATCTTCTTCCTCCTGAGTTGCCGATTCTCATCGATGAGGCTGCTGTCGAAGATATTTTGGGCGTAAGTCTGTTCTTTTTATGTAGCTTTCAGTGCCAGGTGCAGGGGAGACTAGAGGGCAGAGGGTGTACCCTCCCCCCTCCCTCCCTATATTTGGCAGACCAAAAGCTCACTGGTTCAGCTGGAAGGAACAGCCATTTGCATCTCAAATCTCACATATTTATGTTCATTTCAGCCTGCTTCCTATGAACATGAAATGAAAGAGCGACTGAGTGATCCAGGTGTAGTGATAGGTTTAGCATGGACACAAGTCGGAGGGGAGATCATGTACATCGAAGCCACCAAGATGCCCGGGGAGGGCAAACTGCTTCTGACTGGGATGCTGGGAGATGTCATGAAGGAATCGGCTAATCTTGCCCTGAATTGGGTGCGCAGTCACGCGGACCAGGTAAGTCAGAGTGGTACAGTGGAACCATCACTGCCTGATCACTCTGAGGTTCTGGGTTCGATTGTCAGTCAGATCCATTCCTACATGAGAGAGAGGGTTACTCTCCTTAACACCACAAGTTGTCTCCGAGGACAACAGTTCCGAGTACTTTATTGTATTGAATGTGTTAACCGAATATTCATGATGGTACAAATAAATTTAAAATTACACGAGACTTACCTGGTAAGTTGAAGTGTGATTGTGATTCTATCGAATCGGCAATCACGCACGGAGGGATCACATGAGATAGCGCTGGCTAGCTGTTCCTCAGGATTGAACGCTTCGATGGACTCCAAAAGGGTCACATGCAGGGTAGGGAAAAACCCACACTGGTTGCAATATCGGTCTATTAAAGGGAGGGCATGTGATCCCTCCGTGCGTGATTGCCGATTCGATAGAATCACAATCACACTTCAACTTACCAGGTAAGTCTCGTGTAATTTTAAATTCTATCTCATCTGCAATCACTTACTACGGGTCACATGAGATTTGAAAGCTGGAGGCCAGAGAAGGATATTGTAAACACATCTATGTATGCAAATTTATTACCAAGTCTAGAGTTATACGAGGGCTAGAGCTACATATAGAATTCCACCATTTATATTAGGCTAAATGGTCATGGCCAGGTCACAGCCTATTCAGGTTGCATAACAGTCCAGACTCTCTCTACTATCAGCATGAAATTATGTAACACGAGCTTGCAAAATCTGGCTCGCAAGTGTGGTCTCTTTAACAACAGTTCGATCATAATGTCTTGCAAAAGTACTGGCATTATGCCATCCCACATTTTTCATAATGATGTCAATAGGCACCCCTGCCTCCTTGGCTGCCGATGTGGCAGCTGATCTTGTTGAATGGGCCTTGAATTTCTGGGTATCAATACCCGCGGCTGCCAAAGTCAGTTTCACCCATCGCGCCAATGTCTCTGTTCCGACAGGTTTAAAGGGTTTGCAGTAGCTTATGAACAACTTGTCGTCATCACGGATCAGGTCAGTTTTCTTGAGGTATAATTCCGCCAACCTCACAATGCATAGATCGTTCTTTTCAGGGAATGCAGCCAGAGTGATTGGGCCCAGGTGGCGCCCCGGCCTTGTCTGTTTCACAGGTTCATCTACAAAAACCGTCAAGGAGTCCTTACGGACAACAACACTAGACACTTTTAGCAAACTGAGCGTTTGGACCCGTTGTCCTGACAAGACAATCAACAACGTGGCGAATTTCATCATCAGCATTTTCAATGACATATCATCGTTAGTCTGCACTGCCTCTAAATAGTTCAACACAATCTGAACATCCCAAATTTCAGTATAACGCGGGAGCGAAGGTCTATCATTAAACACACCTTTGAGAAATCTCTTAATGAGAGGATGTTCACCAACTGTTAAGTTCCCCTCAATGGTAACAACGCTAGATAACGCCGACCTGGCTGTGTTAAGTGCACTGTATCCCAGTTTCCGTTCGTATAGCACTGTGAAAAAATCTAGTACTTCGGGTATAGTCGGACACAATGGGTTAATGCCTCTCCTCCTGCAAAATTCGAACCACCGTACCAGATAGGTCTTGTATGCCTTGGCTGTTCCAGATCTCCATGATTTGAGCATGACCTCAATTGCTCCATTGCTGATTCCTTGAAGTTCAAGTGCCTGCCTGATAAGTGACAGGCCAGAAGTGTCAGTTTCTTGTGAAGCGGGTGTATCGTCGCTTGTAACTTCCCGGGCAGCACCAGTAAGCGTTTGTGTCGCATCATCAGTCGCGGCTCCTCTACCAGCATGTTCATCATCGTGGGGAACCAACTCTGAGTCGGCCATTCCGGTACAATCAGGACCCCTTCCGCTTTGTCCTCTCTGATCTTTTTCAGCACACTGGGGATGACACTGAAAGGGGGAAAAGCATAAAATTTTACGCTATGCCAATCAATAGAGAACGCATCTGTTGCCATTGCCCCCGGGTCAGGTCGCCATGCGACATACTTCTCAAGTTGGTGATTTGCATATGATGCGAAGAGGTCCGTGTCAAACCCCACGTGGTTGAATGCTCGTGACATTTCATCAAAGGCCACTGGGTTAAGCATCCATTCCGATTCAAGATCAAACTGTCTGGAATTCCTATCTGCCACCGTATTACATAAGCCAGGGATATGAGCAGAGCTCAACCAAATGTTACGTTTTATAGCCCACTCCCATATTCCCTTGGCAATTTCATTGGCTGCAGATGATCTGCAACCCCCCATCTCACGGATATAGGCCACTGTGGTTTGGTTATCACTCATTACTCTGACATGGCAATCTTTCGACTCTTGACACAGTGCCTCTAAGCCGAACTTTGCTGCTAGTAATTCAAGACAGTTGATATGGAGGTCAGTTTCAGCCTCAGTCCACATTCCTCCTCCATTTGCCCCAGCAACGGCTGGTCGAGTATAGCCAAAACCAGATGTGCTGGCATCTGTCTCAATTACTATGTCTGGGTTCCCGTGGGAGAGCTCATTATAAGCTGTTTCAATATTGTCTACCCACCAGCCCAGCTCTGCTTTGGCCTTTTCTGACAGTGTCATGTGCCGATCAAAATTGCCTTTATTTTCCTTCAAAGCAATGATTTTGTCATGTTCCAGTGTTCGGTAGTATAACTTGCCAAAAGCTACTCCTGGGAGGCATGACACCAATGTTCCTAGGACTTGGGCCACCTCTCTAATTGTAGGGCTCCTTTTGTCTAGTAACTTTGTGCACAGCGATATGACATTGGCACATTTTTCAGAAGTGACTTTCACTGGGGACACCCTAATTCAAGATCCAAGATCCGAGATCCAAGACCCAATTTCAAGATCCAAGACCCACCCCATCTTCTTCTCAAGTCGACAGTGAAAATGGTTGGTAGGCCTACCAACAGGCGTGATTTATGATCCCATTTGTCACGAAGCCTAATGTTTATCTGGGCTGCAGCGTGTGAACCAAAGTGACATGACAATATTATAGGTAGGCCTCGAGATGCTATTTGCTATGCTCTGTACAAGGCCATGGTGTCTGCATAGGCCTATGTATGCATCAGATTGTCCTCCCATCAATCAGGTAGCCTCGTTTAGGGGCCATCTCAAAATTACATTTTGAGATTGCAAAAAAGACGAATTGACTTCATCTTTACCCTGACCCCCTCCCCCATGAAAGGATGAAGTGGGCACTTGACATTGGCTTGAATATGTGTCTCCTCAGGCTTTCCCCCCATGTACCGTAATACTCGGTAACCTCAAAACATTGAAACGGCCCAAATTGAATTCGTAGTTCCAAGGTTTTGAGGTTACCTTAAAGCTGAACTGCATGAACAAAAACTGGAGATCCGAGCACTAAAAAAAGACCACCACGCCACGGTGGTGGTCAAGAGAAATGCAAACGACCATAAGGCACTTTCAAAACACCTCCGAAACATGATAGACTACCAGGCTATTTGGTGGCGCCACTGTATTCACCCTGAGTCAGTCAATAGAGCAACATCAAGACATGGCATCCAGTGACTTCTGCAGGGTCGAAGGCATTAGGTTCTTACCGAACCAGAGAGTAAAGTCGGTCACTATTCTATAGTATTCACGTCTTGTTGACATTTATGGTGTTACCAAAGCACCAGTTGAAAACATTTATGCATTCAAAAACAATACGACACTCATTTGACGTATATCAACGTCATCAGATATCATTATGTATAGGTTGGGGATAATTCTTATTTTATCCCTTTGGTCATAATTACCGCAATCAATTAAATATTCTTTCTCCAAATACACACACATCGCGCGAGTCATGTATGCATTATTGCTCATATCAAGTACATTGCGTTTCTGTGAAAATATATTCAAATAACAAAACTATGGCAAAAGAAATAAAATAAGATTTATGTGCAACATGTTTGCAATGATACCAAACTGAGTTTCTGAAACTCAGACGAGTGGTGTATTATTTGTTGATGCCGAAGTTATTGCCATTGTACCACATATTTTAACTGCGCGCAATCACTAAAGAACCCTGACCAACCTCATGCTCAAGTTCCTACGGATTGTACTAAGTCTACTCAGGCTCTGTCACTTGGACACTATCTCTTGATGTGTCTCGATTGAAAGCCTGAGATTGAATACAGTGGCGCCACCAAATACGCTGGTGGTCTATCATGTTCTGGAGGTGTTTCGAAGGGCGTTTGCACTTCTGTAGACCACCATACTGCGGCGCTGTGGTTTTTGTTCATGGAGTTCAGCTTTAACTCTGTGTGCACTGTGTTGTTTCATACAAGTGAAGGGAACACCGTCAGGCCTGCGACCTTGGCAGCAGTATTAACTAACATATATGACACTCCGCTGGAAAAGTGTGCCGCTTGTTGACAGAAATAAACAGAATGGGGTCGAAACACCATCAGAGTTCGCCTTTGGTCTTGGATCTTGAAATTGGTCTTGGATCTTGGATCTCGGATCTTGGATCTTGAATTAGGGTGTCCCCTTTCACTGTCATGGTTGTGGAATTCAGCATGAACCCCAAAATAATCAAGATCAAGGCTGGGAACAAATTGGACTTCACAGGGTGTATGACAAATCCCAACCTCCTAAAGAGGTTTACAACCTCCTTGACATTATCACAGCACCCATCATATGTGTCACCCTGTATATAACCATCATCAATATGCATGGAAATCTGAATGCCCTTTTTTCTCAGCGTGGCTAGGGCTGGTTTCAACAGTTTAGTAAATGCTCTTGGGCATGGCGCTAATCCATTTGGAAAGCACGTGAACATGTACAGTTTGCCTTTCCAGCAAAATTTCAGAAATTTTTGCTGTTCTCTGCATATAGGCACGGAATAATAAGCATCTTTGATGTCAAATGATGCCATGTAACAACCTTTATTCATCAACTGAGTCACCGTATGGAGGCTTTCCATTTTAAAGTGATGGTACACAATAAATTTGTTCAGTTTAGACAAGTTGAGGATCATGCGATATGTACCATCAGATTTTGGCCGGACAAAAATATTTGACAGGAATTCACCTGGTTCATGTTGTGTTGGTACAATCACAGCTTTTTGTAGCAACTTTTCAATTTCATTATCAATAGCCTCCTCCTCATTTGTCGAAAACCTGATCTGCGTCGGTACATGGGCCTGGTAGGGTTCCTCGGAAAACTCAATTTTGTACCCTTCAACAGTCCGCAAAATGTCAGGGTCTGAAGTAATCTCACGCCAGGCATCAATATATTGGCGTAGCCTACCAGCGGAGAAATTAACCACTTCTTGTTCTGACTCTCTAACAATGTCATTAACAAAGTGTACATGTTCAGTATTAGAGCCCACTTCATCAGTTGTCATTTGGCTCTGATTGCTTACCGGAGGTAAAGGGGGGTCTGTGGTGTGATTTACTGTTTCTTGTCGGTCTCCTTCCGGTTGTAATTCTTGCAGTTTGGTCCCTTGTGGCTGTAGTTTGGCTTGTGGAAGGTCTGATTGTTGCTGTAAGCATGGTAAGGCCGGCCTTGGTTCTGGTACTGAGACCGGCCCCGCCCGTTTTTTGGGTTCCCGCGGTGGTTAGAGTTCTGGTATTGTGCCGAGTATCGGCTAGTGTGGAAAGTCTCACGGCTCAAATCGTCAGCTTGCTTGACCTCCTTTAGGGTTTTAGCAATCTCATCCCCAAACAGGAGGTCAGTCACTGGTGTTGTATCTGAGCAGATGGTGGCGTATTTTCGCTTCAGCCCCGGTTTCATTTGGTCTCTCCGTTTGAGGGAAACACTGTGGCAAGCATGCCCCATTAAATAGACAGCATCAGCAAGTTTCCCAAATGCGGCCTCCTTGTCTTGCCTAGACTTCAAGCCGGTCTTCACAATATCTGCCATGGCTTGGAGTACCGCTGTCGAGGCTCTCAGAGTGTTTTGTTGCACGTGGTAAAGTTCATTGTCGCTGCTCCTGCGTATTCTATTCAACTTATGCCAAATCTCGGGGTTAACCTTTGGCGCCACCAGGGTCTTGCAGTTTTTTGGTCGTAAATACTTATCAAGTTTCTCCCTCAGCGCTTTGCTGGGCAGGTGCGACCGGAAACATTTGTCTGCGATGGAAGCAAGTCGGGGCAAAATGTCTGGCCCACAGTCCCCATCATCGGGGACATCAATAGCATCTAGAAGGTATTCATATTCGTCACCCTCATTGTCATCATCCGACTGACAAAGGTCCAGCAGGTCCTTTATCTGATTTTGTTCGTTGTCGTCATTCTCTTGCTCAGAGTCTGACATTTCATGTGTAGTAACACGCTTCCTTTTGGGCGGTACGCCATCAGCCCGTAGAGGTGGTACACCTTGGGCGCCAGAGCTGCCTGACTGCTGGGGGGACCCCTGGGCAGATTTGCTAGTCTCTACTACCGAAGTCAAGTGCGCAACCTGCGCCCTGAGTTCGGAAAGCAGTTGTCCATGGTTCTCCTTTGTATCTCCATCCAGTAGATTTGAAGAGTCCTCTTCCGAAATTTCCATTACATTATCCATGTTGAAATGCACAACACAAATTTGAAACACACAATAGTCCACCAAGAATGAAAGTGAGACACGTCCTCCTGGGAACAAAGCTAGAGCACAACTGAGGAACAGCTAGCCAGCGCTATCTCATGTGACCCGTAGTAAGTGATTGCAGATGAGATAGAACCTCTCTTCCAGCTCAACATTCCCCTAGCACGTGATCTTGAGAAGGTCGACATTCACATCCATTTCCCGGCCGGTTCTGTTGGCAAGGATGGCCCATCTGCCGGTGTTGCTATAACAACGGTGCTTGTCTCGTTATTTTCTGGCCGTTTGGTGAGATCGGATACCGCCATGACGGGTGAAGTCACACTCAGGGGACTAGTCTTGCCGGTAAGTCTGAAATTAGACATTTGGACGAGATAACGTCAGGTGTGTAAGCACCAACTCGGGGCATTTTAGCTAATTCAGCTTGTGAATTTGTCATTCCTGTTCATTTTGATGTCTGTATAGAGGCCTTGCAATGACGTCATCCTGGCGACCATGCTGGAGGGCACAGGCCTTCACAGGGCGCGGAGATGTGACGTGACCTGCGTGAAGTGCGCCACGCCATTGTTTGAGGTAACGTCATTGGGACATGCACGGCTCATTTCGCTGCGCCTCTGCAGCATGTGCCCCCAGCATGGCGGCTTGTGACATCATTTGCAAGGCCTCTATTCAGGACTCTTCTCAATGTTCTTTAGGTTGGAGGAGTAAAAGAGAAGGTGCTAGGTGCTCACAGGGCGGGAATAACACGTGTGATCCTACCTAAACGATGCGAGAAGGATTTGAAAGAGATACCAAGTAATGTTCAGGTAATTGGATGGAA
>NMRB01001798.1:122846-135409 GCA_002633025.1 Notospermus geniculatus | reverse complement strand
CAGCCCCCCCCCCCCCCCCCCGAATATTCAGGCTTGAGTTCCGTGCACTAGATAGCCGACGATCTCTTTGCAACAAATAGCCTAGAGTGAAACTAAGTGATACTAACCAACACAAAGATGACAGACCGGTTTGCTGCAGCAACAAGCATATGCAGAACTGTCTGCAGACCGCGAAACGTCAAAGCCAGTTATGAAAGTCTAAAATTATTTTACGTACCGTAGTCTAAGTCCGATATGTTGCGACGGCTTTGGTTAGCAACTAATGGATCGGATTCCTGATGGCACTAATATTTTTGTTAGAGATACTGCGGAGCGGCATCGGACTCGAGGATGAGAGGCAGCGGGTTCTATGATGTGAAGTGATTTGAGACTATAATACAGTAGAAATCTACCGGTAAATGAAACTAAGCCCCCTTTCATATTGATTCATTTAATCATGTTCGAATCAGATCAACAAGACGTACATATAGGATCAATCCATCAAGCACAAGCACAAAACATAAACATTTACAGGGTGTCCAAAAAAAACTGACTAATTTTGATTAAACCCCGTTTTTCCTACTTAAGATTTTCTTTCATTTTTTGTCCGTATATTCATTGCAACTACACTCTTAGCCAAAAAGGTTCTTTAGGGGTTCTTTGTGCTACACCAGAGGAACCCCAAGGTTCTATATAGAACCTTCTGTAAAGAACCCGAAAGGGTTCCATATAGAACCTTTCTGTCGCCAAAGAACCCATAAAGGTTCCAGATAGAACCCTTTTCTGAGGGAAAGGTTCTATCTGGAACCTCTAAAGGTTCTTAAACAACCCGAGGGTTCTTAAATCAGAGGGTTTTCCTGGTGTAGCACCAAAGAACCTTTTCGGCTAAGAGTGTAGACATTTTAAACGTGTAATTTTTCTAAAGAAATACCCACTAGTTCAGAAATTATCTTAGTAATCATCTATGTTGTGTTCAATGGCGCTATCCATGGAAAACTACACCACCAGGTGGCTCCTCTGCACTATAAGTCCTAGTGTTACTTTCTGCAACATGGCAGAGTACGGAAAGTGGACTGTTCACAAACTTAAAAATGAGTTATCAAACAGAGGTGCGTCCCTTACAGGCAGAAAAAGTGATCTAATCACTTTCAACCTCAGATGCCTCCATCATTGATGTAATCATCGTATCAGACTTGATATTTTGTCCATCACACTTTTATCTGATGGCACAAATCGGCTCCTATAACCAGTTAAAACCTAGAGCAATAGAAACAAGTTCTACCCTTAGGTTTTTATACCGTACAAATCAAATGAGCTGATTACTTTTGATCTGAGATGTTTGGGTCGTGGTGATATCGACGTTCAATATCACCAAATTTGGTATTTTGACATGAAACAAGTCTTAATTCATGCCTGTTTATCCAAGGACCGAACAGTGTTAAAATCATCAGCCTCACGTGTCCGGGTGATTGAGATATCATGAGAATTTGATATTTTCAAACTTGATAATTTGAAATATCTCTGCCCGTGTTTGAGATAGAGACATGATATCACCCAGCTTAGCACTTAGGTTATTGAGCATGCCCATTTCGATTATGCAATGACCTTGACGATCAGGTCAAGGTCAAACTTGATAATTTGAAATGTATCTGTCTGTGGTAGCAGTAGAGGTTTGATAAGACCCATATTTAGGCTATTTAGGGTGCCAATTTCGATTATGCAATGGCCCTAATGATTATTGGTCAAGGTCAAGGTCAGAGGTCAAGGTAAAACTTCCCAAAGAACTGATAAACAATGAAAGTCACTGAACAGCAAGTGGATAGTAGAACTTATAGTGCAGAAGAGATTATCGAGATGTTGAAGTACATTCTGGATTGCCCCATTCATGCTCCTCTCCGCTGGATAACAGCTGCAAAATGCTCATTAAAATTGTCAATTACTCTGTTGATCATTTCAACTGGAATTTGCCAAATTTCTCTCCATATGTTCTGTTTAAGTCTTTCTAGTGTCTGGGGGTTGTCACTGTACACGCGATCTTTTAGGTATCCCAAAGGAAGTAATCTGGGGGATTTAAGTCTGGTGAGTAGGAGGGGCCAATGATTGTTCGTTCGACGGGATATCAGTCTGTCCCTAGGTAAGTTACGTTCCAGAACTTCCAGTGTCATATTAGCACAATGGGGAGGTGCCCCATCTTGTTGGAATATGACTGTATACATATCAACAGCTTTCTTTCTCCTGAGGGCATTAAAGCACTGGGCAAACGAAACTAGTTAGCTTTTTGGGACACCCTGTATGAGAAGAGAATCAATGAATTGGCCCTTCTGATCCCACTGCAGATTTTATTAACGCCAATGGCCTCTTTAAAGTTTATAGATTTACGTGATCTGATATTCTAAAGTCATCGTGTCCTTCCATTAATAGCGGTTGGGGCAACTCTGAAAAAAATGAATAGCCAGAATTAGTCAATTGTTAATTTGTTGAGTTTTATTTAAAAAATGAATAGATGTAGCTGAATGAGTCTACTATCAGAGAGGTCCTAGTAAAATTGGTCAAAAATTTATCACGAAATTCTGCGACTAGACAGTGGCTCAATTTGGCCTGATATAGGTGATGAGGACCATAATCACGCCAACCACATGGCTAATAAAATGTAGGCCTGGGCCTATGTATAATATTTATTTATTGGGTCAGTTTAGTCAACATGGAAAACATCTGCCATGTGTCTGCTGACATATACGAAGCAATAAGTTAGAATGAATTCATTGACCCCTTTTACACTACGTGTTTTCAACCGTGCTCGACCCGGGTCGAGCACAGCGCGGCAAAGAAGGTGATAGTGTAAGTGGGTTGGCACGGCACAACTGGGCTCGGCACGGTGCTACTTTCATCCGGGCTGAACCCCCCAACAGGAGGTGGGTTCGACCCGGGCCGAGCACGGTTCCGCTGGAAAACTGCACAGTGTAAACACGCTACTGGGCTCGGCCCACTTGAATGACTCGCCTTTAGTGAAGTGCGCATGCTCCTTTATCGGCCTTGAACTCAATACGTCGTTGCAGCGAATGATCATGGGCGCAGCCATATTGAAAATGACGGAGATTTCCTACTCCACAGAAAGGAGAGCCGGTGATTCAGATATTGGCGCGGTTATCATGGTGCAGTGTAAATGGGGTAAAATGCTCTTTCTGAGGCGGGCCTGGCCCTGGTCGAGTACGGCACGGTTCGTCCAGGCCAAAATTATGCGTAGTGTAAAAACGGCTATTGTTAACATTAACTCTTACGGGCCCAAACTCGCCGATTGGCGATCATGGCCTGTACCACACCCTGGGACATTCAAACTGACATAAGCCCTTTTTACACTACGCAGAATTTTGGCCTGCAAGAACCGTGCCGTGTTCAACCCGGGCCAGGCCCGCCTCAGAATGACCGTTCAATGCCGTTTACACTAGGCCTACACCATGAGAAATGGGCCAAGACCATGAAAACTATTTTAATCACCCGCTAGGGGACACTCTCCTTTCTGTGGAGGTAGGAACTCTCCGCCATTTTCAATATGGCTGCGCCCGTGAATCTAAATATTCGCGGCAATGACGTATGTTGAGTTCAAGGTCGATAAATGAGCATGCGCACATCACTACAGATGAGTCATCCAGCCCAGTAGCGTGTTTACACTGTGCAGTTTTTCAGCAGTGCCGAGCTCGAACCCACCTTCTGTTGGGGGGTTCGACCCGGATAAAAGTAGCACCGTGCCGAGCCCAGCTGTGTCGAACCCACCTTCTGTTGGGGGGTTCGACCCGGATAAAAGTAGCACCGTGCCGAGCCCAGCTGTGCTGTGCCAACCCATTTACACTATCACCTTTTTTGCGCGCCGTGCTCGACCCGGGTCGAGCACGGTTGAAAACACGTAGTGTAAAAGGGGCTATAGACTCATAAAAAGTAGACCGATTGATGTTCCTTTGCATATTTTTTAATGCGAGGGACTACCCCTCCCCCCCCCCCCCNGAAATGCTGTGGTAAGGATTATGGTCAATATCAGTGATGAGTGGTTTGTTGGTGTTGCGAAAGGTCATAAAAGGGAATATTTGAATTTGACGTCCCACCGATCACATAAGCCTACCCACATGTCATGGTTTATTATGCATGCTGTAACTGATATTGAGCATTAATCTTTACCACTGCATTCCATTCAAATCTGAAAGGCCTAGATGTGCTGTTCTGTCCCCCCCCCCCCACATAAATAGGGGCGCAGAAATGAACAAAATCACACAAATATGCAAATATTTCAGCAAAACCAATATATTCAGTAATGATTTTATGATGAACGATAAATAATACCATTACTCTCCCAGTACAACAAACATTCGGGAATAATTTCACTGTTTTCATGCTGATTTTGGACATTTTGCAAATGCTCTTTGTTTTCCTAATTAATGAAACTAATGTCACATTTTTCTCTCATGATTATGTAGTTCACATTATAAAATATTATAGCTGAAGTTATCATGAAAATCAAACAACTGCAACTAAGTGAACTAGACAGACAACAATGAAGTCGTAGACTTTCGCCACATGTAAGAATCCGTGTAGTGAGATCAGTACATTCCTCTCAGTGTTTATTCTCTGGTAAGCTAGCGCTGTAGTGCCATTACCATGACTACACACACAGTAATTTTCAACAGCTTCGTGGTGGTTGATTTTTGACCATTATCATTCAGTGTAAGGCTAAAGCCAGAAATGAAGTCATAGACTTTTCTTTTGTCTAAATAAGTTCGGACAAGGAACCAAATGTGATGAAGTTTGGTTCCTCTGAGAACATAATTAAGAGACACACATGTATCAATAGAAAAATGTATTTTTCAGAAAAACAGTAGCAAATACAACAACCATGACAACATTGTTGGCCTAAGCTGTTTTACGTGTTTTAACCCTTTCTTATAACCTGCCCTCATGTTGGCCAAACTGATGTAATTTTTCAAATAAAAGACAAATGAAACTATGGTCGTTCGATCCATAGTCCTGGATTAGAAAGGGTCAAGCGTAACATCTCGGCTTAAATGTTAGTGAAGACCCTTTTGTGTAACTTCTGTGCATGATCATGCCTGGGTATTATCAAAGTTAAAACAAGCTTTAGCTTAAAACAGCTTTATAGATATTGGCCATTAAATTTAATGAAAGGTTTGAGTACCTTGCCCCCTCTCATGCTTCTCCAAAGCATACACAGACAAGAGCAACGCAGAGCGTGGCATATGCCCCCGACTGGTATGTTGTTTATGGGCGAAGGAATCTGAACTTAATTGACGGAAACTCGATTTCAAGATGGCCACCATAGCCGCCATCTTGGATGGGCGGCAGAGCTGGTCATCGAAAGGAACCTTCCCCTCATAGATGCAAACCCTCAACAAAAAATTCAGGTTGATTGTGCAAAGCGTTCTCAAGTTAATCAACGGAAACTCGATTTCAAGATGGCCACCATAGCCGCCATCTTGGATGGGCGGCGGAGCTGGTCATCGAAAGGAACCGTCCCCTCATAGAGACCAACCCTCACAAAAAAATTCAGGTTGATCGGTCAAAGCGTTCTCAAGCTAATTGACGGAAACCAAATGTTAACGGACACCGACACCGACGACGACACCGACACCGACGACGACACCGACACCGACGCACGCGCCACGACATAATGCCCCCGACTTTTTCGGAAGTCGGGGGCATAAAAAACAATTAGAGAGATGTCTGGTGAATGTCTATTGGAGATGATGCCAGAACCAGCAAGCTGCACTTTTGTTCCTCATCGACAAGCTGAAATGTCAATGACAACAGGGATTAAGAATGATTTGGAAAGCCAGCTTCCTCGTGCTGCAGAATTGTGCTTTTCGGCCCCAATGCCCTTCTGATCCAAAAGATAATGCCGTCCGTGCCTCTATTACATGTAGGCACAAAACACGACCTATCACCATTAATGCCTCTTTTTACTCAACAGATGGCCTTTTAGTACATTAGTACCTCCCCCCCCCCCCCCGAAATTTCTAGATATATCCCCGGCCAATGCAACACAAAAAGTTGAGTGAAAAAGTGTATTGTCTTCTGGTGGAGATAGAAAATTTTGAATTTGAAATTTGTTTTTTTATATTACCTTTGCTGTGGTTTCACTTGTGCTCTTTAATGAAATACGACCATTAAACTCATCGACTTCAACGTTTTCTAAGATGATTCGACAATGATATCTGACAATGATATCTTTACCATTCATCGTAGGCCTCCCTTTGTGGGCCTAGTTTTTGGACTTAGAAAATTTCCAGGGAAGACCAATAAATTGTGAACTTCCTGTATGTGAAGGTCTCGGGCCACTTGTGCGTTTTGCGCTGCGTGATGCGTCAAATCTTTTGTTATTTTCCGCCGTTCTGCTTCCTAACAAAAGATTTGACGCATCACGCAGCGCAAAACGCACAAGTGGACCGAGACCTTAAAAGACTAGTGTTCGGTCGCCTTCAAGAACTGACCTCTTACCCCTCAGTCAGGAATTAATTTACATATTCAAAATACATGTACAGGTATATCCGGTGGATGAAAAAGAACCCGACAATATTATTATTATATTATTATTATAGAATACTTCTATAGCGCCTTAATCCAGATGGCTCTAAAGCGCTGTACATAAAATATCTACATATAGGAAATAGGTACATAAAACATTACGAAAAGAATGAAGGACATTAAACATTAAAACATTTTTTAAAAAGATGGGTTTTTAAAACATTTTTGAAAATGGTCACCGATCCAGCCATCCTAACTTCCAAGGGAAGGGCATTCCAAAGTGCAGGCGCTGCCTGTCGGAAAGACCTGTTGCCAAACTTTTTTGTGCGAGCTCTTGGGACAGATAGTAAGCCCTGTGTTTGAGAACGCAAACACATTGACGGTCTGTATGGCTGAATCAACGAGGCAATATAAGCTGGTGCCAGACCATTCATTGCCTTAAAAACGTTGAGCAATATTTTGTATTGCACTCGATAGCTGACTGGCAGCCAATGTAGGTCGATGAGCACAGGTGTAATGTGGTCATATTTCTTAATACCAGTGATGACCCTTGCGGCTGCATTTTGAATACGTTGTAGTTGACCCATTAGATCACCAGTGATGCCATGGAGGAGGGCATTGCCGTAATCAAGCCTTGCAACCACAGTTGCCTGCACCAATGCAGGCAATAGTATGTTTGTATTTTTTAAGTTGCCGACTGTTTTGAAAAGATTGTGGGATATCTTTACATTGGCAATTGCAGCACAGCGAATAAGTCAGACCCCCCCCCCCNCGCCCATACTGGCTCTTGCGTTTAGCTTCAGTTTCGTAAGTCGGCCGGCCGAGTTACATTTAGTAGTCAGGTAGTACGTAAGTCAGTAGCCTGAGATAAAAATATTTACATTTACATGGGTTTATTTGTTATGTCGGACGCTAGAGATAAGAAAAATGTTTTGCGTGAGTTCATATAATATGTTCAAGAGGCACGGCATGCGATCTCCTACCGGTATTTAGGGGCGGTTAAACCCGTATTTTAAAGACGTTGGCGAAACAAGACGTTGAGGCACTTTTCAAAGTCATATAGTTCAAAAATAACACGTTGGGTGGCGTCTTTTAAAGACCTTGCAGTTTTGAGACAAAGACTGTCATACTTTTCAAGGACGTAGTTCCAAATTAAGACGTTGGGTGGCACTTTAAAGACCTCGCAATTCAAAGACAAGACGTTCATTATTTTCAAAGACGTTTTCAAATTAAGACGTTGGGTGGCGCCTCATTACAGCCAGTCTCGTGCAATTCTATATAAAATCTTGCATGCTTGATTTGATGAACTTGCGCGAGACTGAGGCTGTAATGAGGCGCCACCCAACGTCTTAATTTGAAATCGTCTTTGAAAAGAATGAACGTCTTGTCTTTGAATTGCGATGTCTTTAAAAAGCGCCACCCAACGTCTTAATTTGGAACTACGTCTTTGAAAAGTATGAGTCTTTGTCTTAAAACTGCAAGGTCTTTAAAAGGCGCCACCCAAAGTCTTATTTTTGAACTATATGTCTTTGAAACGTTTCTTAACGTCTTGTTTCGCCAACGTCTTAAAAATGCGGGTTTAACTGGCCATAGGTATTTTCACTGTCGACGTACAGAAAACCCCCTATCGGCAGCAATACGAACTACAAAAAGATTTCTAAAACATACGCGTGTCTTAGCCAAGAATGAATGTGTTTAGTCTCGGTCACACAGCCGCTGTTTCGAATCTAGAGATCCTGGTCTGGACGCTGATTTGCTAATCAGGAACAAAGCCAGTCACTCGATCATTCCCATCCGCCAATTCCTCCCATTTAAAAATCGAAGTCCGGCTGCTGATTGATCATGTGATTTCATGGCGACGACCATTATAATGTCAGTTGGGTTTTCCCGACCTCGTCTTCCATAGGTATACATAACTCCTGCACATTTTTCAGCCTGAAATTCAACCCCGATTAGTTGATGCTGCCCCGGACGCTGTGTCCGATCACTTCCCCAATCGATTCATTGCCAGATTCAGACATTCTGGTAGGCTGTGACCGTGTTTCCACGAGGCGTTTGCGTGCCCTTTGGATGTTCCACTCGCATCCCCCGCCCGCCCTCCTCTTCCGCACCCGCAAACGCCTCGTGGAAACACGGTCTGTGAGACGAAATATACATGTAATCTAATAACGGAAGCAGCCATTTTATGTCACGTGACCTGCTACATCGCTACCCACAATGCAATGCATTGTTTCACTGCTATAACGATTTTGGTTTCCGAAGCCATCTTTGCGGCATAAAGGTTGTCGCGGATCTATATATGGATCATCATATTTTTAGAATGGGGATGCCCATAGCAACGTGGATGCTAAACGTCATTGAACATGCCGTATCGCGCGGAGTGGCAACACCGAGGAAGTTTCTTGATGAGAATGTTTCTCTGTGTTGCAGATCTATAACAAAATCCCAAGATCATCGTCGTTTTTATTAGACCGGAGTAGAATGAAATTTTACGGGAAAATGGTATCCTTAAATGACGTCAGCAACAAAATGGCACCCAATACCGAAGCCTTCTAGCCCTAGCGGCGGCTTCGGGAACCCAAATGAGCTATAACCACCTATTATGCCTATACTAATGTGCCAGACATGTAGCATTACTCCGGAAAAAAGGGCTGGCTGCGCCCGACTAATAGTGACACCCAAACGCTTATCGGATCCTCAGATTCGAAACAGCGGCTGTGTGACTGAGACTAGGAACAGCTTTGTTATGTACACGTAGTACATTGGGTGCATTCGATGACAACGTAGTTAGTCCCTGGGGCTGGAGAATGGCGCGCACGGCGATGGTGGCGCTGGATGTCCAGAAAAAGTGGCAATACCGGGATCCTTGTTGGATACCCGTGTTGGTATGCCGGGTGGGTGCCCCACTTCATAAGTCGATAGCCGGAGTCCGTATAAAGCAGAGCGCCCGAGAAATATTTTGCACTAGCCTAGTTGAAAAAAAGTGTCCAATGTTCTTTTCCAGATACCACAACTGTGCCAACTATATTTGCGAAAATTTAGACATTAGGACGCCACGGAAGCACCTGTCTTTTCAAAATATTGAAACATACAAGACTTCCTGTCGTCACAAGTTCCGAAATGACTCGGCGTTCGACTCGTAGTGGGGGTCGGGGTCGGAGAGATGTGTAATCTAGCTTCAATATTACTGTCCTCTCATCCTTTAACCTACAAGTACATTTTCTCATCCTTCAAGTAAACTTTCAACATTTTGAAACGTAAAATGTGGTTTTCTTTGATCTCGTGACATGGCGGCAAACTTAAAGGGACCCTACAGTCAGCGACCTATTAGGCTCATATCAGTGTGGTCACTTCATCACAGGTGGCGCAACCCACTGATTTAGCTCAAATGCTGATATATAGAATATACGAACAGGGCTTTCATTAATTTCTGATGTCAGGGTGTCATTGACTTCCACCGTTTTTAGCCCGCTTGGCCGCAAGGCCCAGCAGGGCTTATGCTGTGGTTGGGGTCATTGAGTGGTGGTCTATCGTGCGTTGGTCCGTACGGCGGTACGGCGGTACGTCCGTAAACTTTGGTTTGTTAGCGCTCTAGCGCCTTTACTTTTCGAGGAATCTTTTTGTTCCTTGGTGGGTGTATATATGGGCCAAAGATCTAGGTCGAGTTCGATTTTGAGTGCGGTTGGATTAATACTTTGGCCTCCAGGGGGCGTTTTGTGAAAAATTTCAAAGGGCTATAATTTGATAATGGTTCAAGCTGTCGTGTTGAAACTTTGTACACATTTACCTCTAGGTTATAGCAACTTACAGACAGAATTTCGGTGAAATCTTATTCTTGACGTTGTCACTAGGGGCCCCAAACCAAAATCACTAAAAGTGCTATTTCTCCCTCACCAAGAGATGGATCTTTGTCAAATTTTTATCATGGGTATATCTAATGAGGATACATAAGATAATACTTGAGTTTTTAAATTTGACCTACATTGGAAGGTCACAGGGGTCAAAGTTTGTCTAAAATTACGAAATTGGCTCTTTCTGTAATGGTTTGACCTATTGCTTTGAAACTTCGCACATACATGTATCACTATCTACGTCTAGGCTGTAACAACTCAGACGAATTTTCGGCAAAATCTGATTCTTGACTTTGCCACTTGGGGCCAAAACATAAAGTGTTGTTTCTCCCTAACGAAGTGATTGATCTTCGTCAAATTTCTATCAAGGGTAAATAGGATTCATAACATAATAATGCTCCAAGCCAAGCGGGCACAGTGCCATTGGCACTATTTTTTCCCAATGCACCAATGACTCCCATCCCTGGAGGCCAGTGCATCACCTGACTCCCTCATTTTGTGGTCAATGCGTATTGCCTTATTCACCATATATTCTGATCTCTTTTTCCTTTTTTGACACGACGACTTGTCTGTGTTTGTATCGAAAACTTCAAATAAAACACTGGTTTTCTCTTGCTTGTTGGTACCTTACATCATAAACCATCATAAATCAATGGGTCTTCTCGCGAGGGACAGACCGGGGAACAATGTTCACGGATTTAAATAGAGTAAGCTGCCACGCCATACAGAACTGACAGAAAGCCACGTGCTATGATAAAAGTCACGAAAATGAATGGTGACGTCAGCGATGTTGCCGCCTGGTGCTGAGTCATTGTGTGATCAGTGTATTGTGTGGAGAGATGAACGCGATCATCAACAGAAAGTCAGGCGGCTGTGCGCTATCATTTGGCTATAATACTAAGACAGAAACATCTTCCCGCCGCCGGGGTTTGGGCGTTTCAGGAATACGGCCAGCAGCAGGATGCTGATGCGTATTTCGAAGATCATATTGGTTCACGTGGGCCTATAGTCCCTATAAGTGACCATTATATTGGGTCCAATTTGAGCTTGTAACAGAATTTTCGGCACTAAATCATAAGCGTATCCAAAGACAATGAGGTGGGATATGTTAGGTTTTATGCCTAGTTGTGTCCCGACTATTTATTTTTGTGATTATTTCACGATTAATACGTTTTTTTTTAGGTATTTTGTGGTTTTTCTAGAGATTTCATAATTAAGAAACGATTCTGGTTGGCTAAAATCCATGCGGGGGTCACACATTCTATCTCAAGCTCAAGGGCGGACGCACATGTGGATTTATATTTAGAAGTGGTTTTGAGGTCAGTCTCTATCTTTAGCCATGGTACAAGATAGGGTGTATGAGCGTTTTCATCGTATTATGGGCTATATCTATAGTAGGCATACAGGATTGAATAACGCTGGGAGTATGGTGTGAGGAGCCGTGCATCAATCTCACCCTTTTTGTGCGAGTACTGAATTTGGGTTGACTGTAGTTTCCGGAAAGTTGGAAACCTGGAAAGTTGGAAACATGGAAACCTGGAAAGTTTGGAATTTCGATTTTGGGTGGATATACCAAATGTGGTGAAATGATGACTTTTTCTCGAAAAAAGGCCATTCTGATAGGATTTTACCACTGCATTTGATGGGTTCCTGTATATTTGGGTCAGCCAGGCTGGGGTATGACTGGTTGTTTCTATTCTATGGTAATGAACCCATCATTGGTTAATACAGATGTGTGGAGCGGACAACTGTGCTGAAGGTCTGGCTTCGATACCTATACTATTATAGCTGAGAAAGATTATGTTGTTGTGGCTCATCAGTCAGAATGGCCCCTGGTCAAAACGGCCTCAGCCCCAGGTCAACTAGCTGACTGTATCCTCACAAACAGCCGTGCAGGTCAAGTGGTTTTAGGCCTAAATACATGACAGCATAAAGACATCAACATCAATGCCTTTATGATGACAGCCATCATGATATTGCACTCTTGATGCTCTTCACTCTGGCTGCAGATTCAATCTTATGCAGGGCACCCTGGTGTTCGGACTCCTTGCTAACTCTGAAGTCAGCTCTGCGACTGAAGCTCGGCATGATCTCAATGCCTGAGACCACATGTGCAGGGTTTCTGGGAACCTCAGTGACCCCTTGTTGTTTATATTGAGTAGTTAATCTCTTTCTGAGAAGGCTAATTATGATTTGTTTACACTA
>NMRB01001798.1:105496-121886 GCA_002633025.1 Notospermus geniculatus | reverse complement strand
ACCCAGAGTGATAGGAACGTGTGAAGGATGGTTTTTGGTTGGTGGGTGTGTGCAAAGTAGCTTTGAAGTACCACTGCCCACACCCGCCAGCTGTCATCAGCTGACGGGTGTGGGCAGTGGTATAACTATTTAGGGATTTAAAGTGGTGGCAGAAATTATTGTGGCTGTTGTGGTGGTGGTGGTGGTTAGACGGAATGGTGCATGTGATGATTACATTACTGATGGACAGTTGAGCGTGGAGTCCGTACTTTGGACATGATTTTAGGTATAGCCTACATTTCGGGCTAGCTGTTAGGGTGGAGGTTTAGGTTTGTGACGTTGGTGGCAAGCTCACTTGAAGAAGAAAAGTTGCAGAGCCGGTTATACACTCATGGGGGCCGATAATACCTTCGCCCTATTAAAAATTTTAAATAATGACTGCTCCCTATAGCAAGAGGTCACATGATTAAAAGATGGTGGAGGGGAATCCCCATGATGTCATCTTTATTCGAAATACCGCTTCCAGGTCAGGGGCAACTCCAGTGCTGTTCTCGAGTGGAATATACTTAGGGGGCCGATAACAGGTTCCTTTATCCTAGCTGTACTACTAGGCCGAGGCGTTGTTTCTTTCAACGACTGTGACAGTGCAAAAATGCGGTTGAAAAACGCAGGCAGCGGCCAAGTGACCCAAAAAGATAGCAGCGGCTAATTTCGAAAGCTGTGTATAGGTCTACAATGTACGCCGGTACCATAGGCCTACATGTAGGGGCTCAAGTCGGGTATAGCGGACAAAGTCGTGGGAAGCGCACTGAGTGTGTACATGTATGTACACGGAATAAGCGGCAATGTATGGAAGATGTGTCACTTCCCACGACTTTGTCCGCTATACTTGACTTGACCCCATGTACATGTACGCCCCTACAATACATCGTACACATTGCACACTAGCACAGGCACATTGGCACATTGCTGTGCAGTGTGGCGCTTGCCTGGTGTGACTGCGAACTGCTGCCTGACAACTTCACAGTACATTGGCCTAGGGCCTAAACATCATGCGTTAATAGCGTAGGGCATACAAAGATAAGAAAAGGAATGCGTTTATCTGCATGAACTGCCTCCAGCCACTCCGTGACATGTAACTGGCGATGTCTCTCAATATGTGCAATCTTCGTTGAGGCGATGAGTATGGGCGGTTATGTCCGCATAAATTAGACGTGCACAAAACGTATTTGTAAGTGTAAAACATATGTTTTTGTGCCAAAACAGATATTTCTGTGTAAAAACAGACATATAAAACGTACAAAACGTGATTATTTTCGGCTAAACGTGTGTGTATTCCCAAAACGAATATATTTCTTGCAAAACAGATGTAAGTTTGTCGACAAACAGGAAAGTTTTACCCGATTTTTATATTTTCTCGCAGAGATGTCGGCTCGCAGAGAGCAAACCGCAGAGATGTTTGCCAAACGAAGACGCTAGATGGCGCTCGATGCTATCGCTGTTTTACTCTGCGGTTTCTCGTCCGTTGGTGTACGAGCCTCAGCGGCCGAGTGGTTAGCACCCGCGGTTATCAAGCTGAAGGGCGTGGGTTCGAATCCTGACATGACAGTTTTTTTTCATTTCGTTAGTTTTGTTATGTATTGCATGGTGCTGCCATCTGGCAATAGAATTTGTAACTATAGTAATTAGTAGGTTGAATAAATAAGGGGAGTTGCTTGACCTAGAACACACGTTGTTCATTTCATATTTCTGTACTCGATACAGAATCAGATAAAGGACATAACATGGTGTCAGAAGTGCGTGATTAAGTGATATACTTCATGTTTAAGGACTATAGATCAGAATGGATCGGGTAAAACCCCCAAAATTTCATCCTGTGGGCCCGAATTTGATAGCTGAGTGGCGTGACTTCATTGAGGAATTCAATCTATGGCTGCAGGCCACAGGAGGTACTCCAGGTGACGAACAGAAGGTGGCGTTGTTGCTGATACAGATTCCAAAAGAGTACAGGACTGTATTCAACAGGTCTTTGGGCCTGACTGCTGATCAAAAGAAGGAATATGGAACCGTTTGTGACAAGTTTGCGCAGTACTTTGAACCTAGGAAACTAAAGAAGGGGTACATAACAGAATTTCAATCCAGAAAACAGAATGCGACAGAGACTGTAAGTCAGTATGTTACTGCCCTTCGTGACATTGCCGAGAAATGCGAATTTGGTGGTTCACTAGATGACCAGCTGTGTGTGGCGATATCAAATGGTGTGCGAGACGTTAAGTTGCGTGAGAAACTGTGGGCACAGGACTTAGGATTAGATGACATAGTGAAGAAATGCCAACAATGGGAACAGAAAGAAAAGGTCAAACACTTGTATGATGATAGTGTAGGTGCAAGTGGCACTACAGATGCCAACGTTAATGCAGCATATCGCCGAGGACGGAATGTAAGCAGAGGACGTCGTGGTAGTCGTGGATTTCGAGGACAATACAGTCGTGGTCGAGGACCTGGTGCAGCAGGAATGCAGGAGCAGAGTGAGTCAAGTGGGCCAGTTAGGGGCCGTGGTCGCACTATCGCATGTCGCTGGCCGTTGCCCAGCATACGGGAAAACGTGCAACCGATGTTCTCGGCCGAATCACTTCGCGAAGTGTGCCGGCGAAACCAGGACGTGAACTTTACAAATTACGAATATGATGACGAATACGATAACAACTACGATTACGAGTATGGATACGACGAGCAAGGAGATACTGATGATGAATACGAGCCCTACCTAGCATCGAATGCCCAAGTGGAGAAGGAAGACGCAGATCGTGACGAGGATGACCCTGAACTGAACTTTGTATGGTGTAATGAGGAGCAGAATAGCACAGTGAAGAAAAGGTGGCTAGTAGATCTTGAACACAAGGGCAAGGCAGTTACCTTCAAGATAGATACTGCCGCTGAGATTAATGTATTGTCAAGACAGAATTATGATGCTCTAAGGGAGAGACCCGCCTTAAGAAAGAGCAAAAAGGTGATCATAGGCCTAGGCAAACAGAAGGTAATCCCTGCAGGCGTTGTTGACCTGCAATGCAGCTATAAGGGTAAGAAATATGTGCTTGAATGTGAGATAGTGAATGCGAATGTACCGAATCTCTTGTCACTAGATGATAGTCTTCGTTTGGAACTAATTAAGTGAGTTGATCTTTCAGAGATGAAACCAGTTGTGAAACAGAGGCCCAAGATTGTTGATGACATTGTATGTCAGCATGAGAGTGCAAAAGATATTATAGATTGATGTGTTCCAGGGTATAGGTAAGGTTCCCGGGAAGGTGGCCTTGAAAGTTGACACAGATGCCACCCCTGTTGCCCAACCCCCTCGTCCCATTCCCGTGGCGTTGCAGGATGCAGTGAGAACCAAATTACAAGAATTGGAGGAGACTGGCATAATTGAGAAGGTGCCGGTCGGGCCACCGACTCCATGGTGCAGCGCATTGCATGTAGTCCCAAAGAAGAATGGCAGCGTGAGGTTGACAATAGATCCCAGAGATCTTAACAAGGCGTTGCTCAGAGAATACCATCCAACGAACACAGTGGAACAGGTCGCACAGAGATGCGAAAATGCAAAGTACTTTACGGTACTAGATGCCAATCAGGGATATTTTCAACTGCAGTTAGACGACAACTCGAAAGATTACACCGTGTTCAATACACCATTTGGCAGATATCGTTACTGCAGGCTGCCAATGGGTATTCCCTTTGCGCCTGAGCTATTTCAGAGAATTTTTGGTGACATCTTTGCAGGCGTGGATGGACTGGAAACCATTGTGGATGACTTCCTAGTAGAGGGAGACTCGCTCGCGGAGCACAACCAAGCATTACGAGACACCTTACAGAGAGCAAGAGAGAACAAAGTGACCTTCTCCCTACCCAAGCTTCAGCTCTGCCGCAGTGAAGTGAAGTACTCAGGACACAAGTTTACTGACAAGGGAACCAAGATAGATGAAGACAAGATCAAGGCTGTGGTAGAGATACCAGAACCAGAGTGCATTGCAGATGTTGAGAGGCTTCTGGGTATGGTACAATATGTAGGCAAGTATTTGAAAAACCTATCGTCAGTTACAGAACCATTGAGATGTCTCATTAAGGAACGCAAGGAAGAAGGATTCGAATGGCATTTTGATGACGAACACAAGAAGGCCTTCGCGAACGTGAAAGAACTGATGACGACTGCCCCATTACTGAGGTACTACAGCCTGAAGGAACCGATCGTCATCTCAGGAGACGCCAGTCAATCCGGGTTAGGCTGCGTGTTACTACAAGGTGACAGGCCGGTCGCATACGGCTCAAAGGCATTGACAAGTTCGGAATATGCGTATGCCCAGATAGAGAAGGAACTACTGGCAATTGTATTTGCCTTCAAGAAATTTCATACATACGTGTACGGCCGCACCGATGTGACAGTGGAGACTGATCACCTTCCACTCGTGAGGATTTTCGAAAAGCCCCTCCATCAGATTCCATTGAGGTTACAGAAGATGAGAATGCGGCTACAAGGCTACGATTTCAAGCTGGTTGCAAAAAAAGGATCAGAAATTCCAGTCGCAGATGCCCTCAGCCGTGCCTATGTCAAGGATTGTGGACCCAAGTTGACAGACGACGAGAGCCACATCTTTATGGTGGATGTAGATGAGATCCCAAGTGTCCAACAGACAAGCCCACCTAGGTTAGACCAAATCAGGAGAGAGACCGCCAAGGATGAAGAACTACAGCTCCTGGTAGGTGTGATAAAGTCAACTGATGGTTGGAGTGAAGACAAGAGGAAGATTGACAAGAGGATCAGGATGTATTATGACTATCAGGAAGAAATCAGCTATGTAGATGGAATCCTATTCAAGGGACAGAGAATTATAATACCGAAGACGATGAGAAAATCAGCCCTTGAGATGATACATGCTGCACACCAAGGAATGGTAAAATCAAAGCAGCTGGCTCGAGATCTGGTGTACTGGCCTGGCATCAACAAACAGATTGAGGATATGGTAGCAAAGTGTGGACCGTTCCAGGATAGACGAGCAAATCAGCAAAAGGAGCCACTGTACCCAATGCCAATCCCCAACAGACCATGGGAACATGTTGCGACAGATTTATTTGACTGTCTGGGTTCAAAATGGTTGATCTGCGCTGATTATTACTCAGAGTACTTTGAGTTGGAAAAGATGAACACCACAGTTGGAGCAGCACTAGTATTACAAACAAAGAGATGGTTTAGTGTGCACGGAATTCCTGAAATTGTAACTAGCGACAACGGACCACCATATGACAGTGCAGAATTCAAACAGTTTGCAGATGACTTTGGATTCATACACAACCGAATTTCACCGAAACACTCACAGGCAAATGGCTTTATCGAAAAGATGGTAAACATAGCGAAACAAATGCTCAAGAAATGTCAAGACTCAGGTGATGATCCATACATTGCATTATTAAACATCAGGAATACACCCAGGGATGACAAGTCTGGATCACCTGCGCAAAGACTGTTTGGCAGAAGGACAGCAACCAAGATACCAACAGCAAGGAAAAGGTTAATGCCGGAGACAAGAGAGCCAGAAGCTGTCAAGGAGACACTGAAGGAAGCCAGACANGGTCGAGAAATCCCAACTGACATTATGTGGTCGTCGCCATGATGAGGTCACATGATCACTTCTCTTGCCCAATCAGCAGCCGGATTGTGATTTTCAAATGGGAGGAATCGGCGGATGGGAATGAATGACTAGCTCTGTTCCTGATTAGCCAATCAGCATCCAGACCAGGATCTTGGTCTGCTCGTAACAGAAAAAGTGGCGTTATGACCCAGACGCTTGTTCGATCCCCAGATTCGAAACAGCGGCTGGGTGACCGAGACTAGACATACACACGTCACATAGCCTAATCGGCGAAGTTCGGAAACGTTCGGTGGTAAATAACCTTTGACCCGATGACGTTGCAAGAAAATTCTCCCAACCTAAAACAGCCTCAAACTTATAATCGGTGACACTTTTCAACGGGCTACCCGACGTGGACACTCCAAAATAAACTTGAGGTGGAATGAGAGTCAGTGACCCGTGGTATTGATCTGTAGCGCTTCGCGCATTTGCCGCTGCGCGGCGTTCAGGGTCCTTGCGTCCAGGGGCAGGATTTGTTTCCAAGGCTGTAGCTGTTCAAGGAGATGAGATATGAAGGTGTGACAGACTGGACACACAGACACGCACACACACACACACTCATGCACGCACACACACAGACTTTTGAGCCATTTAGTCATATGAATAGCTCCGCTGACCTTTGGTCAGCTGAGCTAAAAAGACTAAAAAAGACTATTGTGCGGTGGGTAATCCAGTAGTCTTGAACGTTAGTTGGGGTGTTGATAGTTTTGGTGAGTGGGAGGGGAATGTCGATGGTTGTCAGCTGCCCCTGCGTTCAGAGAGACTTCGGTGAAAAGTCTTTCTGAATGCAGGACAGCTGGCAGGGATTTGTGGTTATAAGTATTTATTAGCAAATGCAGATTTGTAGGGAAATGGAAGGGCTGGGGAGGTATTCGTCCTGCGCCTAAAGGTGTTCAGCAAAAAAATAAACAAGGAAACAGACGCGTGAATAAAATCGACTATCGCAAGGCTCGAACCTGGCGCCCCGGATTCATAGCCGGAAGCTCTACCGATTCGCCAGCCGGCCGTAAATGGTGGCTGCTGAATAAATGTTTATAAATATATCAATAAAGGAATCAACCATAAAGGTTTAACTGCGAACGATGAACTTACTGAGGGATACACTTCATGTGTTGCCACCAGATGTCTCTCACTGCCTGAATTTCGGCTTTACGTTATAGGCACGAGCTTCAATTTTTTTATGGTGAAGGGGTACATGATCCTGTCAACTTGATGCTTTGAATTCCATTTCTGAGGATAACAGAGCTATTTTCAGCACAATTAGTGCTCCATGTGCAAATGTACGTCAGCCTATTAAAATGTACACAGATGCATCTGCGCTCACATCGTTCGTGGGGTTCTCATTAATTCAGTCCTTTTGTGTCATAAGATCAACTACACCCGTCGGAATTCAACAAAATTTGCAGTGAACGTGCAGAACGGTCTTGCCTATCATATGGAAAAGTCAGAATGCACATCTGTTGAGGTTTAAAGGGATATTGTCCACATTTATAAAATGCTAAATTTGTAAGTTGAACCTTTATGGTTGATTCCTTTATGATATATCCCAGCTACTCAAAATATGTTGAGTAGCTGGGCTACTCAACATATTTTTATGATAATAGAAATGACGTCACAAATCAGAATAATCTTACAAAAATCGCATTTTACAACATCCACAGAGCAAGTCCCCAACAAATCTATCAGTATATCGCTACATAATGTACCCATCTACGTTCACAGCCACTAAAAACGTGAACCAACCGTCCGGTATATTCCATCTGAACATTAGGCGCATTTCACCTATGAGTCCAATTATATTGACTGACCCGTGACAAGTCTTTGGCTAGCTTCGCTGTTGGCCGCTACGCGGCGCGTTGGGCCCTTGCGTCCAGGGCTACGTTCATGCATAATCATGACGAAGGTGTTTCCCATTGAACTTTGAAGTTAATAATGAAGTGACCGGAGAAAAGTGATTCTACGGTTTATACGTGCTCTATATACTTGTGTATGTGCAGAAGAACAAAATACTTGTGTATGTACAGAAGAACAAAGTAAGAAAAACGTAAGAGAACCCACAGACAAATGTAAGAAAAATGTAAGAACATCTTACATTTTCCTTACATTATGTTTTATAAGGGAACTAAAAACCATCTTCATCTGTCTGCGGAAGAAGGCGCCAGTTATGCTGTAGAGGAAGAAATTGATAGAGTAGTTGATGTAAAATATAGCTCTGGTCAAAAGATATATTCCTACCAGCGGCTCGTAATCGAGCGGAAGTGAACAATTATTGATACCGTGGAATAAGTTGTATGTGCAGTAGTTGCTATAGCACCAGACGACGAAGTAGGGAAGATTTAAAAGGAGGGAAAATGTCGAGATTGATAATAAGATTACCGTGAATTCAATCCTAATTTTATTTTCTTGCTTTAGAAATACTTTAAGTTTGTGTTGCCTTTTTCTCAAGAATAATTTCCTGACGATAAGAGTGTTTAACGTGAGCACCATAAGGAAAGGCAGGAAGGTAGTAGATAACCCAAAGGTTGCGTCGAGACAGAACGAGAGAAACCTGTATTCCGGTTTTCCAGAGCAACGATAGACGCCTTGTTCTTTGTTCACCAGGAGTACTTCACTTAATGCCGGTTTGTATATATTGAGCGCCACTGCGGTGAAAACTAATCCAAAAATAGCCCTCCTTGCACTCGCTTTCGTGCACAGCTTCATCCGTTTCAGCGGATGGCAAACAACGATATACCTCTCAAACGTGAAAATCACCAGCAACCAGGCGGACATGAAGCGGAACACGAACGAAAGGTATAAAAACACGTGACACACTCCGTTAACATCCATGAATGGTATTTCCAGTTTCAACCCCTTACGAATCCATTCGAATAGAACATGAACACCTAGGACCAATAAATCCGCCGTGGAGAGAGCAGCCAAGTAGTAACTCGCACTTTGTTTGCGCATTCCTTTAGAAGTGAACACACTGAGCGAAATAGAGTTCCCGATGAGGCCTATGACGATAATGATGGGTGTGACATAGGCGTAGAACTGTTCGCCAACATCCGCTATGAGTGGTCGATGAATCGGCTGCAATGTGCAATTTGTATTTGAGATGTTTTCGTTCGTCAAGTATATTCTAACGAGTTCTGCTACACTGTAAAAAATGGATGGGTGATGGTTACCTGTTAAAGTGGGTAAATTGTTGTCCCCAGTTTTACCTACTCCTTATGGGTTAGGGCANTTTCCACGGGTACGATTATATATAACCTAATCCCATGGGTAATATTTACCCGTGGGACAGAATCCATTTTTTACAGTGTAGTTGACATCTTTCTTCGTTTGTCGGCGTCTTTAAGGCCTGGAGAAACAAACGAGGAGAATATTTGAAATTTTGGTTCACACTGAGATAACCCAATGGATGATCCAATTTCAAACAAGCGTGCCACTTACATCCTCCAATCGCAGGGCTTTGGTATCGCTCCACTTCACACGCTCGAGCGAGCATATGAAGAGAAGCGAGACCAAATCCCTACGATTGGAGGATGCTTTGCAATAGTCCGTGGGCTAGGGGGGTCCACATGCACCCCCCATGACCAAACATTGTTGGTATTTTCTTATTCCCTGTGGTGTACCCTTTGTGAAAAAGCATGATAACATAAAAAACTTTGGGTTTCATGTTACCATAGCAACGGTTTTTTGACCACGCCCATAGAAAAACTTAAATTGCCCATAACTTTGCTATTACTTAATCAAATTCAATAAATTTGGTATCAATAGACTCGTTGTCATTCACTCTCTCACTTAGGAATGCGACAGCACAAGCGCACTTAAAGGCAAGGGCAAAGCGTAGGGCATAAAGCTTCTGGAAAAACGGCAGTCATACCAGGAAACATTCGCTAAGCTGGGGGACTCCTGGAAAGTTGATGATTCCATGTTTTTTGTGTCGGCAAAATTCACCTGTGCTGCCTGTGCTCTCTATAGCAATCCAAGGCATGGTCATGATTTTGGACCCTTTTGGGGATCAAGAAAACTGTTACCCAAAGGGTGTCAATCATGGGTATCATTTTGGAGCTCTATGAGAGCAATGTTGAAATAATTTATTTTCATCCACCTGCAGCCCCGTGTATCTTGTGGGAAGGGGTCAAAGTCAGATCGGTACCCCTTTTTGACTCCCTCAAGGGTTGCAGTGTGCATTTTGGGGAATGAAACTGAGACCTTTAATTTGATACCCATGTTGATATGATTTGAAGACATCAAAGTTTTCAGCCCTTACAGTTAATCCCTTTGGCCCCCTAAAAAGGGTGGCAATCTTGGAAATGTGTAGGATTTGTTTTGAGGTAACAAGAATGTCCATCTTCATATAAAACAGGACTACGCTGCAAAAATAAAGAAATGGCCATCTTTCCCAGTCATGTCTCATGGTCTAATAACTTCATTTTCAATTGCGTTAAGGGTAACTAATTTTTAGCCCCTTACAAGGTCTGAAACCAAGAAAAAATGCATTTATCATTCCTAAGTGAGAGAGGGAATGACAACGAGTCTATTGATACCAAATTTATTGAATTTGAGTAAGTAATAGCAAAGTTATGGGCAATTTAGGTTTTTCTATGGGCGTGGTCAAAAAACCGTTGCTATGGTAACATGAGACCCATGCTTTTTTCACAAAGGGTACACCACAGGGAATAAGAAAATACCAAAAATGTTTAGTCATGGGGGGGGGGGGTGCATGTGGACCCCCCCCCCCCAGCCCACGGACTATACATGTACATGATTTGAAGAAATAATGAGTGGAGGTAAACATTCTTTCAGTAAGGAATAATGAGTCATGTCGGATGCTGGCAGCACAGTAGCCTACATAAACGGTCACCTTGTGAAGTCAACGTGCTCTGCGCGATTGGTGCTACAAAAGTCACATTAAATGTTACTGACGTATCGAAGTGTCTACAACCAGCATACTGGCGTCGCAAACCACGATTTCACGTCGAGGAGACCACGTCCCAGAAGTCATATCACAAACACTGTTGAAAATCTAACATTTCACATTTTGGAAACAGTGTCTTTCGCAGACTTAAAACTCTCCAAAATAAGGTGATAAATATCAAGAAGGCAACTTCCAGAAACTTGCGAATTTTCCACCCCAACCGGTGTCTTCCTCCGGCACTTTTCAGTTGGAGAGACCAGAAAAGACTGAAGTCTGCGACGGTTGGGGTCGGTAATTCGCAAGTTTCTGGAAGTTGCCTTCTTGATATTTGTCATTTTGTGTGTCAATTTGTGTGCCTTCTCATTCTTTGGACCAAAATGAGGTGAGGTACAGATCACAAATGACATCCCTATGGCTTCGCGTGTACACACAGTAAAAAAGTGGTGTAACAGTTACACCAAAAACGAATGTTGAGTGCACTCTAAAATGTCTTGTCGTACTGACAAGCTGGAACTCGTTCTCAGCCATATGCTTAAATTGACAGGGTCTATCTTGTCAACTGACAAGTTTTCAACTTGTCATCCTCGGAAAAGAGACATCTTATCATTGAAACAAATACGCCTTGTCATTCAGGCTAAACAAAAATTAAAAACTATGCGCCAAGAGACTGTTATACGGTAGTTACAAGTACTAACAACAGCTACATACGACAGAAAAACCTACGATGGGATTCGAACCTAACCTATGAAACATAAACTACTAGACATGTCCGCAAAGCCATCGCAACGCAATTTTTTGCGATCTCTTTGTAAATAAGGCCCCAGGTGTTACTTCATTTACAATGAAAGAAAAATGAATCAAAATCAGCCATTCATGAAGGAACTAGGCCTAGAAATCCGACAATAGCCATTGCCACCAGACGTCATGTTTCATTATCCGTGATTTCTACATTACGTATTCCAACCCAACATGTATAATCAATGATCTCGCGTGAATTCGGTTTCCTGCCGCGGCCACTTATTGCAGGGAATACAGTATTTAGAACACTCATAATATATTCATGACATTTCCACTCTCCACGCATAAAAAGCAACGAACCTGCGGAGAAACATGCGCAGATGTGCAAAAAACAAATTCGGCGGAATCCCGACTAATTTAACAAAACATGGCGGTGTGCGCTTGTCGTTTTAGTGTATTAGCGTAGCGCCTGGTAGCGGAACGGCAAGGAACTTGTCTACCGATCACCGACAGGAAAATCGAATTTCGCTTCACAATAAAATGGCTCTGAGCGAAAACTAGACCTACTAGACGAATCGAGGTATCTTCGTGTTATTCTTCTCCAGCAGAAAGAAATGTTTATCCATTCATAACGGTGGTAGTTTGGGACTGATGGAGGTGGAGGTTCATGTAGACAATGCTTGTGCTCTTTTTTGGTTTAAGGAATTAAACCCGAGGCGGAGGGTCTTGGTTGCGACACCAAACCCGCGAGGGTGAAGCTAAAATGTAGTTCAAACCCGAGGCGCTTCGCCGAGGGTTTGGACTACATTTTAGCTTGGGATAGGTCACTGAGTATCCACCTGACCGACATTCGCAGCACTACCTCGCGGAATGCTCGGAGCGAGAAATGCTGGACGCCATGGAAACACTGAGCCGGGGCCTGGGTTGTGTCACCCAGACCCGCTGCATTCAGAATGAGGCTAATGCATTATCCATTTGAAACATACGCACGAGATACCAAGGTATTTTAGAATGATCTCGTATGACATGTTGTCCCAGTTTAATGATGGATTGAAGCTCTCGGTAGATCACGCTGGTCCAGAATCGGTCACATCAATGCAGAATAGGCTACTTTTAAACTGTTTTTAATCGCAGCATTTAGGCCGAATAGCTGAATTATGATTTCGGCATTGAACGCCATCATAACCGAGTTTGGAGTTTTTCCACGCCAGAAGCTTATGTACAGTTCATTTCTGCCTCAATCAGCCTACCCAATCATGATACTTTTTGCAATGATGAATTACAGTGATTATCATGTACACCATTGCCCCAAATTGTCTTTATCTATTCCAGCCTACATGTATATCAACACATGTACCAGATTTTTCGATTGCGTTGGTGCTTTTCATGATGGCACATCAGTTTGTGCGTTTTTCACCTGCATGATGGTGGTAGATTTTCATTTAAGTAAAATGATGCCAGATAAGGATTGAGGTCGGTCTATATTATTTTGTCTAAATTTATACATTGGCAGACAGCTGTCTGAGATCATCCTCCCATCGCAGGGCTTTGGTGTCCTCCTCTTCATACACTTTGTGTGGGAGCGAACATATCGGGTGGCCCCCAAAAAAACTGGAACACAACTTATCAGGCCATAACTTTTGCACTTTTTAATCAAATGTCATTATATTTCATATGTGATATGAGGCTGTTAATTGTGGCTTGTGGTGAAAATTTCAGGTAAATATCTCAAGGCATTACAAAAATACAGCAATTTTCAAATGAGGAGTCAAAATCTGCTGTGCCGGAATCATGCAATTATGCTGGTGCCAGACCTGAAAGTGATGGTGCCGCTATGTCCGACTGATACGACATGCCGAAACAGGTGGACAGCGAGACGTTATTGGATTCATTTCATTGCAATCTCAACTGCATGAGAAGAACAGTGTACCGTTTAGCGTGGTGATTAGTGATGATCTGGAAGTTATTAAGGCTTTTCATTCGTCCACAACTGCCCAATCACTCTCACTAAACACCATGCTGAAAACCCGATACACTGCCCTTCTTAGTGGTTGATTTTGTAATGAAATAAATGCAAAAGAGTCTCACTGTCCACCTGTTTGGCAGGAATTATGAACTGACTCGCACATGTCATGCATGTCGGAAATAGCGGCACCATCACCTTCAAGTCTGGCACCAGGATAATCGCATGATTCCGGCACAGCAGATTTTCACTCCTGATTTTAAAATTGCTGTTTTTTTGTAATGTCTTGAGATATATACCTGAAAGTTTCACCACAAGCCACAATTAACAGCCTCATATCACATATGAAATATCATGACATTAGATTAAAAAGTGCAAAAGTTATGGGCTGGTAGTTGTGTTCCAGTTTTTTTGGGCCACCCGATATATGAACAGGAGCGGGCGCGGGATTTTGACTCCAACAATATCGACGACTGCACTGACACTTCGGTCATTTTTGTATTGGCACACATTGTTGGAGGCGCGAAAACGAGGTCACTTAATGGCTGCACCATCTGTAGCCGTGCTGAGAACTAACTAAAACACGGGGATTTCGAAAAAACACGGCGAGCTTGCCGTGTTTCCAAAACCCGTGCTTTTCAGAAACGGGTCTCGTGTGGCCGCAAAAAAACGTGCAACCACGGCTATTAGTCATCGATGAAGGGCACAGTCAGGGCTATGTTTCTGACAGGGGTACAATTCAGCAGACAGTTTCGGAGCGAGGAACGAGACGTTTTTGACATCCCGCGAAAAAGAGCGCCCCTACCGGAAGAGTAAACATAAGAATACGGCCGCCCTTGTCAGTGTACGAATCACCACTGTGGTTATCCGCAGAAGAAAGTTTCAAAGTGTAGACTGCAAAACAAAATGTCTATCAACGTGTGAACATGCAGCTATTTTCTGGACAAAAAATATCTGAAGGGATCATTGGTCATTAGTATCATGCGTTCTCAATTCTCTATTCATAGGAGCTATCAGTCAGTTGACCAATAGGTGTCACTTCGGTGCAATTCAATGCCTTGCGGACTCATTCATGCTTGACTTAGCACCAATCAATAGAATGTTCTATTGTATTTGTCCGCTACAACTCTTGACTGAGGGCAACCTAGGCCAAGACATTTCCCACAATCCCTAGCGTTACGATGGCAAGCGTCACCCGCCCGGCCCATAGATGATGTAGACGACAGTACTCATTTCGATATTAGAACATACCTCGGTATTGTTCCATTGAGGATGATCCAGAGAGCCTCTTGTCGTCTCTTGAGGTGTGATATTCATTTTTCATTCATTTAATCTCCTTGCGTCCGGTAACTGCCCGTCGATTTCTTAATAACCCGTAGGCCTAGGACGACTGCTTTGAACAGCATCCTGTCCTCACTTGCGATGTTTTCATTTTGCATACAATCCAGTAACAATCTGCTCGCTTCAGGAACACTCGATGTCATGGGTGTCGCAGTTGGCAGTCCGTGCTTGAATGCGAGGCCTTGGAACAGGAGTTTTTCATGATTTCATGATAGCAACCAATTACTGGATTCCTCTACCGCCTGAGTTAATGCAGGAATAATCTTCAGCGACACAAATTAGTTTGATGTGGGATAGTTTCATGTGTCCCTCTGGCATCCGTTTTTAAGGCTGTCAGTGCGGACTGGCTGATATCGATATCCAATCGTGCAGGAGCCAATCACGGAAGGCGATAGAATCTCGTGAGAGATTGGTTGAAACGATTACGTAGAGTTGCTAGAGCCATTTTACAGGAACCCCAATGGACGACCACTCATGACAAAACTTGACAGAGAGCATAAAGGTCTGTCTGCACCATCAACATTTTCAAAAGGAAGAGGTTATTGGGCAAGCAAAATCCTTGCCGAATACAGAAATTGGTCTTAGATTGCAAGCAAGGAATATGATCGCCGGTCATCATGCGCCAATGAAACGCTCAGTGCTGTTAGCTGTCTCGGTAGCTCAGTCGGGCTGAATGGGTCAATGTCGTCCTGGGTATACCTTATGTTTACCCAGGATTATCCTGGGTAATCATTTTCTTTACCCAGAATCATCCTGGGTAAACATAAGGATCCTTAACTTTACCCAGCTTGGGAGTTCCCGCCGAATCATGCTGTACGTGCGTCTCTTTCGGCAGAGAACATGCAGTAGGATCATTGCTAAAAAGAGCTGAAAATTACCGCTATACCTCCTCCAGGATTTGCAATAGGAAGACAAGACCAATCCCTACAACTTTTCAAAAGGGACCGATAGTAAATTCACAAGGACTTAGGAGCGATAGGGCTAGGTAGAACATGTATGATCCGTGTGCATTTCGTCATTTTCATGAATTTACTTTTTGCAGAACATGCAGTACGATCATAACTCGAAACGGCTGAAAATTACCGCTATACCTGCTCCGGGGTGTGGAATAAGGAAAAAAGACCAATCCCTACAACTTTTCAAAAGAGACCGATAGTATGTAAATTCTCAAGGACTTGGGAGCTATAGGCCTAGTTCGAGGCCACCCTTCATTTCATGATTTGCGCTGAATATCAACCTCACTACACCACTCGGGAACTCCAATCTGGGTAAAGTTAAGGATCCTTATGTTTACCCAGGGCCGTCCTGGGTAAAGAAAAGGATTACCCAGGATGATCCTGGGTAAACATAAGGTATACCCAGGACGACATTGACCCATTCGGCCTCAGTCGGTTAGCCTTTGCCCAGTACACCTCAGGCCCCCTGTTGGAATCTTGGCTGGTGCGATTTTTTCACCACTTTTCCTGTCTCGTACTCTAAACGCTTGAAAAATGTCTACACCATCAACATTTCCAAAACATTTTAAAGTGGTCCTAAACCGCCAAGCAAAAGTTGGCACCCGATCATTTTCACCGCCCACGAAAATGGAACTTCCGATTTCCGCTCCTGGCTTCTAAGCATGCGCAGTACGCTACCTTCACTGAGTTTGTCAACACTGAGATGGTCGTGCAAACCGCCAGCAGACAGGATGCCGAAGCGAGAAGTGAAAGAAGGGAAAGGGCGGCCTAAAAAGGTAGCAAATGCCGACCAGCGGCTGTGGATTGTCCAGAGGCATTATCG
>NMRB01001798.1:83928-98605 GCA_002633025.1 Notospermus geniculatus | reverse complement strand
AAAATATAATCACAAAATAAAAGGTGTTGATTTTCGAGATTTTTTCTGACAAGCAATTACATAATTTTGATATTTCAAAATTTCCAAAATTTTGATGCAGAAATGTGACCAACAAGTTTTCCTTTCATATGCAACAAACCGCATCAAAATTGGTTCGGTGGTATTTGAAATATTCAAGATACAAAGTGTAGATAAACATCTGTCAATGCCTGTACATGTACATGTACATGTACATGTGGATGGGGCGTTTCTTTATGAACATCGGTTTGCAAATAGAATTCTTTGCATCTTTTTGGTACTGTTGTAAAGGAAGAAGTTATGAGCTTTTGTTACGAATATACCATATATACGCCTGTATTGATCCTGTTGTCTTAGAAGATTTAGCATCGGCCGCTGTCAGCGTGCGACAAATACATGATGTGCTTTCTGCGAGCAGTATTCGATACCAAGTAACAATACAGTGGTCTTAAAGGGCATCTAGAGGCAGCTTGCTATTGGGCTACTAACAGTAGTGCGACTATACAACAGGTGCCGCTAGTAACCATGAACTCATGAATCGTGGATCAGATTTTGACAGTGATGATATATTCCTTCAAAAATGATGCCCAAGTTGGATCCTCATGCCATCAGTTCTCTGTTAGTAATCATATCAATATGCACTAAAAGCTGCCTCTAGAGACCCTTTAACGGTCAGGGAAAGGCAGACCAACTTAACAAGAAAAGGCTGTCGCATATACGAATTAGCGTGACTAGTGAATCCTCCCGCCGAATATCAAGGCAGGCTCACAGAGAGGTGAGCATTGGCCCAGCTATAGACCTTATTTTTTTCTACATGTATATCTCAGCCTGTTCAGTGCAGAGCGAACGACCACCGGGATTTGGCCTTAAAGGCTTTCTGTACTGTGAAGAGATGAATAACCTTTCAAACCTTCTCTATACCTCGGTTGAACAGAGATCTATGTATTCTTGGAACGTAAAGTTGAACAGAAACTCGGTATACCTCTTCGAAAACAATCGCTTTGGGCGCATTCCTTAACCACGCCCAGTCTTTGTACATCGTGGTGACTGGATGCGCTGTTTTTGAATTGATTAAATAATCAATCGAGAGCTGAGCGCCAGATATGGCATTTTTAGCCCTCTAGCGGCGTACGGGCAAATTTAATGTACTGCAGGAGGAAACCGGAGTGCCCGGAGAAAACGTGTGCTATCAGAGAGAGTCGCCCTTTCTATCCTATGAGTACCGAGTCCGCCCTAAGTTCGAACCAGGTGTGACAGGAATCAGCGTCCTAGGAATGCAGATCTTCCAAACAATAGCCCGCTATTGTAAGGTTATATTCGAATGGTCATGGTGACTCTCTCTAGGCATGTATTCTAATCCCTCGCTGAACAATAAGACAGGACTTTGATTCCAGGGGGACTTCGGTTCCTTTCACACCGGAACCTCAGAAGTGACAGGCGCCACTCTGACAGTTTTGAATTGATGACTGACTATAAAATTGCTGGACGGCGTGTGGCAGTTATGGTATTTATACGATAATGACGCCAAAAGGGTGAACGTCGTCCTGGGTACCCCTAAAGGGTACCCAGGTCCAACCTGGGTATCCCGAAATGGCACCCTGGTCCGTACTGGGTACCAATTAGGAACCTAGGATACCCAGTTTGAAATTCCCGCCTGGTGAGATACCTGGAATCCAGGTCGAATATGGTACGTGCGCTTTGGTGCCGATTGCCAAATCGCCATTCTTCAATCCGTGGAATCTCAAAATTTGACTGATTATCCGCTAAATTTTTGAAAAGAAGTTTGACCTGATATTTAATTTTGATGTCGGTTTGTCTAAATTTCCCGTCATTGTCGACCTCAACATACTTGCTTTTAACTTCGCCGCCTATGGACACAAAAATGCCATCTCTGTAGGACGGTATACCGGCGAGATACTCTTTTAGACGCGAGTCTGGCACTCTGGTCGCCATAATGTCATCTCCACGTGTTACGCTTGCGAGCATGACGAGCTGAACGGTAAAAGTACCATCAACCTGGATTCCAGGTACTAGTACCTCACCAGGCGGGAATTTCAAATTGGGTATCCTTTAGGTTGCTATAGGGTACCCAGTACGTACCTGGGTGCCAGGTTGGACCTGGGTAGGCTACCCGTTAGGGACATTCACCCTTTTGGCCATAATGACCGTATACGAATCAAATGAATTTATATCAGTTCGCGGTGTAAAGTAAACGTGAGTTGAATCAACAAGAAAATGCTGATCTGTAGATATCCAAATCGACATGGTCTCGCAAAGTTACCCTGTGAATTCAATAGTGCATTTCTCTCTGCGGTGTACACGAATGTAAAGGTGAACTCGTTCGACATCAGTATTTACATCCCCACCGACGTTTTCCGCTCAAGAATGGAGTGTTGTGTGTTGTGCTTTCTGACGGGCTGTCTTGGGGTCGTGTTTGATTCAGGAGTTAACGTCTGCTGGAGACACGTGACCAAGTCGATATGTCGTGGGACAGAATACCCCTCCCTAGAGGTTGTAAACTGATGGTTAAGAAGGTTCGTGGTATTTTATCTAAACGATTAAGGAAAAATATAGCTGCACTTCCACTACAAAAAAGCCGGTATTTGGCGTTCTTATTCTGTTTCCATTACAGAATTCTCGTGTTTAATATGTCAGGTGTGACAGGAATCAAAGTCCCCCGGGAATGAAGGTCCGGTCTATTGTTCAGCGAGGGATTAGAATGGCTTTGGAGACATCGCCGTTCGAATATTAACCTTACAATAGCGGGCTGTGTTGTTTGGCGACTTGCATTCCTAGGACGTTGATTCCTGTCACACCTGTTCTGCTAAGTGCGGATCTATTAAGCTCGGATAGCAGAGCCCATCATACTCCGAATCTAAATTAGATGCATGGTGTTTCAGTGGTGTTTCTCTAGTGGAATGGCAATAAGTCCGGATCTATTTGTAGTATTATGTTCGGCTACAGGTGGCTTACGATCGCGTGCGACATTGCGCATGCTCCAAAGTACCAGAACAATTTTCACTCCACGTATCGCCATCTGTAGCCGAACTTACTAACCTCAAATCCAGCCGTGAAATGGAGTCTTATTTTAGATGCGGTACTATTAAGACCCAACCTCGTTCCCTGGGGTATAGTTCGCTCAGACAACCTCGGACCACTCGCTCACTAACCCCTGGAATCAGCTTCGGTTGCTAATCCAGGAATCTTGGACTAAGTATAGGTGGCAGCACGAGTCAAAATAATCAATTTGAAATACTAACCAGTGCTTTTTAAAATTCTTTTTACAAAAAATCATCAAACCTGGATATAGATAACCTTCTGGTTTGATCCAAAATATTTTGAAAATTTCTTTGGGTATATTCTTGGATATATTTGACGGTGTCCCGTCAACCAATCACGTGCGTTAAATCCAAAGCTGATGCCAGGGGTTAGTGACGCGACCGCCATATTGTCAGAAAGCGAACGACCCCTGGGAACGAGGTTGATTAAGACCGGATCTAAAAGCTGTAATGGAAGCGCAGCTAATATGTTCTCACCAACATGTAAGATCCTATTAAAAGCCGGAAAATACTGCAATTCTCTATACAGACAGTATACATGGACCTTTCCAACAAAGATGGTGGAGTACTACGTGTAGTTCTTCCACCACATGATGTCATGGCCATTCATTGTCCAAGCATGTTTACATGTACATGTATATAATACTACCAAATGCATCCTCTCAGACAATTATTTCAACTAACCTTTTGTGCCCATGGTTCGCTTGACCAGCAGCAAAGCGTACCAGCGGCCATTTAAATATTATTGAGCTTATGATGTCGTACATGTATGGTGAGAACTGTCAGACCCCCCCTCCCATCTTGTTTGTTGGAAAGGTCCATATAAACCCAAGATTGTCATTGTAGGAATTACACAATAATCATTTTTATAAACATTGCAAGGATTGGATAAGTATGGAACTGGCATACAAAAATGCTGACGAGATTTGCTAGATGGCATCACCAGTCTTTTAAGTAGTTAGCAGACTCGTGCTGCCATCTAACGGGTCGCATTGTGGCCAAACCAGGGTTTGAGTACGGAAGAACGGGCTGTGACCCGTCCAGTACAGTCATGACCTATCAGGCACTTCCCACCGAGACTACATATAGAAAGAATGACTATAGATCGATCCCGTCAATTGGGCCAAATGGAAAAATATCAGACTTTTACGCGATTTATGTGAAACAAAATGTTTTCTTCTTGTTAATTTGAGGCCCAGGGTGTGCAGTTGACAAAACGGCATGAATGACGTCGTAGAATGGAAGTCACATGGCGCGTAGTGTTGGGAACGTCGTCACGTCATGCTACCCGTCACCGGCCCGGAGGACCATGTGCGGGCTTGAAATCGACGAAAATTTGACATGAAAATCATTGATTTTTACAGTATCGTCTCTTTGATTTTTCATGTCTGGACCAAAATAAGTTCGGACTGCCAGGCGCTTTCATATGAATATCGTTTTGAAAAGAAAGTTTTAAACTTCGAGGTTTTGTGCGGCTATAAAGTTGAAAATGCGAAACTTTTAAAACCGTTCGGGACTTTCTCCGCACGATATCACTAAGTTCTGATATGTGTTTTGTATCAAAATGTGATTGAAGAGAATCTCGGAGCAATCCTCTTTCTTCTGATGTGCAACTTTGATAGTATATCCCTTGTTAATATTTGATTCTCGGTGGTTGAAAATGCGACGCAGGTTTCATTTATGCAAACAAGGTCCCAATTGACGGGATCGATCTATAGAGCAATTATCCCGGACTGCCGTTTGTTCTATTTTCATATTCTAATCTACTTCTGACCAATTATTGTCGAAACTTCGCGTTACAGGTGTGACAAAATCTGATGTACCCGCCATTCTGATGTCCCCATTCATTGTTTGTCACAGGATTAAGGGTCTTGGTCTCTCTAGCGTCCAATTCAATGGTGCCGCTTAATCCGTAAATGTATTGTTGGGGGACATCACATATCGGGGTACATTAGATTCTACTACACCGGTACCACTTGTTAGCACTTTACTACAGGGTGGGCCAAAAGAGCGCAACATGAGGAGCCCAGCCTGGTCTAAAGACCAGGTTGTATTATGTCCATTTCAAACCCAGTAATAACCTGATAACAAGTTGGTCAGGGTAGGATGGCCCTTTCAAGTGACCGAGTGTCCTTTTCAAACTTTTACCAACCCTATTCTTATCGAATTGAGGCGAACTGTATATAGAAATTCCAGCTGTGGAGCTACAGAACAAACCAGACCATCTATTGACGAGCGGTAAACGGTCAAAGGTCGGCTATCGATTGAAAACAACCATAACTTTTTTACAGCCCCTTAGCTACTCTGGTTAATTAGTAATTAGCGATTTAATTACGATTTAGTTCTATCAATCTCCAATAGATGGCAGAACAGCGTAGTGTTACTTATGACTCAGCCACCAGGAGGCCACTGCGAAGGTGCAGGTCACGGTCATCAGGTCACATGTGGAACGACGTGGCAGTTCAATTTTTGTGGACCAACTGACTGCCCGGTATTTCGGAAACATTTCTTACCCAATATACTAGCTGTAAAGGGCGAAAATGCCAGTCTTAATTGTGAATGAATGAATGAATGACTTTTGCCATGCAGCACAATCAGAAAACCTCTCGTCGTGCCAGTCAATGCTCATGCATCATGTACAAATAACAATAATAGGCGATGTGTGACATTGTATGGCATTGTATGGTGTACATGTGTAGCCCTATCCTACCCTACCCGTCGGTCATGCCGGTAGGCGCGAGGCATGTTGCATGCATGCGCATCGGCCAAGCTAGGCCTACATGTTGGCCTAAGTGCATTCTGCAGATGGCTGCTCGCAGCCGATCTGTAGAATGCACGTCACAAACCTCAGGTAGCCTACAACTATAGCAGTCTAATAGGCCTATATCATTCAGCTACTAGTATTCATGTTTCTCTTTTTTATCTATTTCAGAATTTGGCACTTGTTTTCCGTAGACTCGATTTTCTTCCTGCAACACATTCTTTAGTGCAACTCTTCACAAACTTTCGCAGCTTCAATCAATCAACCTTCTACTTGCTTCATCTTCATCTTCCGGTACCACCCACATCTACACTAGCACCTCTCTTTCACTTCACTGGATGATGCAATGAATGACAACTGCCCTGTTAGGTAAATACTGTGGTAGCCCTATTTTATTTGTGGTCACTTGTGGGCAAAGTAAGATTGACTGATTGGCACTCATGCATTCACAGATAAAAGGTTAATTGATTCATGACATGTTTTGAACTTGAAATAGGCATAGGGTCATGCCACAACTGGCTGGTGCCCGCATTCCATTTTTGAATGAAATACCATACCCTGTAGTGTAATAGGGATTATTGGGCTCATAATGGCCAGGACCGGTATTCATAAAACGACTTAAGTCTAAGTGTGACACTTATCCTTTGTTCAAAACAAAAGATAAGTATTCACACTTTGACTTAAGTAGTTTTATGAATATGGACCCTGGGGCCGTATTCATAAACGTTCTTAACTTAGTCATGAATAAACACTAAGTATAATACTTAGCAAGTCATGATACTTATGTTGGTAGGCCTATTCATAAAAGGCCTTAGTATGACACACAGCTAAGTATGATCCCTAGATTCAGGCATCATGCTTATCATTCAGCGTAAGTTGTTCCCAGTGAATAAAATCAAATTTCAATTGTTATTTTGTCAATTTTTCTGTGGTTTGGCCGCTCGCCACGGGGTTATGATTGACCAATCTTATCCAACTCCTGACGGGAGGGTGTGTTATACCTGCCATTCTCGGTCAAATGGTTTTGATAAAATCTTTTTGACGAAGGTTTTGCTCAAACTTTGTAGTTCGTAGCCGCCCGTCGTGCACGGTGGATATATTTCATCAAATCTTATCGAATATGGCTCCCGTTCATTCTAGATAATGACGGCTACGGCTGCAATTGCTGCGGCAATGCCATTTTACAGAAAGGAGTGACGCCCAAAGAAGATTTGGGTTAAACAGACCAAAAGTATCGGTGCATTCTCTAAATATGCATACAGTTCGGGTTCGGATAGTGGAAACCCTGCTTATTAGGCCTGTGCACGTCAAACATGAAAATAAAATACATTTTATTTATGTCTTGACAGCTGTGTAATATAGAAATGGCTTCTGTGATTCAAATGGTTGGTTAATCGCACATAAAAATATCCAACCCCGCCGCTCACGATCCCGTTTTTCTGAATCGTACTTAAATTCATAGGACCGGTTCTATTCACAACTATTTTCATGCTAGGAAATCATTTCATCCAATTTTCCGTCGTTCACGATCAAACATTTTGGTCAATTTGGTATGGAGGCGTCGGCGAAGTCTAAACGAGAGGTTAACCTCACGGAGGCAGAAAAGTCCCGTCTCTGCGAAGATTGTGAGAGTTATCTCAGGAAAATTTGGTTCAGACAACAACACGAGCCATCCATGGCAAAGAATAACCGTTCCCGATGGATTGCACGTCGTCTCACCAGTTCCTCCTGCGCAGCGAACATCAATGTGGTCATTTCGCACCATTGTCTTTAGCCAAATGAACGATTCCCGACCGCACAGGTCCGACCTACTCAAAGTTAAGACACCTCGGGAGGTGTCTTAGATTTGAGTGTGATTTTGNCGTTAAAAAATGTTTTCGTGTAACGTGATCAGTGCTGCTCACAAGCACAGAATATGCGTCCGTCCGAAAATAGATACTCCATCCGACAATTGGAATCTATTGCACTAACATCCAACCAAATTCGACCTCATTAAAATTTGTCTGGACGGGGGTATATAAGGCCTTTATTTCACCTTTAACTGCAACGAGCGCCACCCAACGTCACATTAATGAACGACTTCAAATCATGTCCATATCTGTGTATGGCATAGGCCTACCATTTAAAATTATTGGTACGTTTGAAAAATGTGACTGTCTCTGATAAGACACGTCTCCAAATTTTGTTAACGACTCTTTCGTAGCATCCAACGTCTCCTTTCTGAACGACTCCAAAATCACACCTAAACGTCTCTGTTTTGTTAACGAGCATATCCGTTTTCTATTAAAAGCACGTCTCTGATTTTGCAACCTCCATCTCGATCTGTTTTGTGAACGTCTACTTTTTGCGGATACAACCACCCATAGGTCTGCTGTCTGCAGTCTGCAGTCTGCTGGTCTGCTGGTCTGCATTTGTCTGACAACCGAAGCAGATAAGGCGTTGCAACTGCATTTATATTTTGATCAGTCCAATCATAATAAGGGTTTTATTGTCGTACACTGCTGTTACATAATCAGTGCCGTTAAAAAAGAGGTGTCTGTGACCACATATAATTTTACGAATGTCGGAGGCCGTCTCTGACACTCGCCATTAGAAATATTAATGGTGAATTCTGCTGTTCCGACCTTGGAGACAGATTCGACAACTAATATTTTGTCATTTTCTATTCCGCACAGTGACAGCATAATCATAATTTCTCAAATTGGATTGAATTATAGGTATAGCTACTCTGCGTATCACGTGCAAGAATCAGAGAACTTCAAGTCCCATAGGATATCCAAAGACAAGTACAAGTACCCCTCAGAAATGAAACCAATCCGTGTTGTTTCTACTGATTATGTAATGAACAGGGTTATCTACATGTCATCGACTGCTTCAGTCAATTCGTATGCTGTACCAGTCTACAAAGCCATATGGTTTGACTGTAAGGGCAATACGAGTGAATTTACACAACATCTGAATGTAACCTACCTAAAATACCGTAAGAAAGTGGAAGATTTCGTTATAGATCATACAGGAATGGTTTTCTCCATGATATATTACAAGGCATCATACGCTGTAATATTTCGTACTGTTCCTGAAATTATGTAAAAAACAGGATGTGCTGTAAGAGCATTCTGCATAATGCATCGTGTAGAAATCGCTAACCTCTTCCTACACTCTGCAGCAAGCAACCAGATTCCATGTTCAACGCTTTGGGATTTTCTCGTGCGCCCAATCACAAACCTCGGTTCTTTTGCGATAATTTATTCATACGAGTACGCCCTTCAACTTCGTAGCGAACAACACTAACCTGCTGGGCCCATATTCATAAAACTACTGAAGTCTAAGTGTGACACTTATCCTTTGTTCAACACAAAAAATAAGTATCACACTTTGACTTAAGTATGTTTATGAATGTGGACCCTGGTACATAATTGACTTCCGACTGCCAGTCCAACAACAGACTAATAGTCTCCATCGAATATTGCCTTCGCGGCTTCTTTTGTGAGTACTTGTAAGTCGTTCCACGGAGAAGTTGCATTCGAATAAAGTTTCATCGGCCGCCATCTTGTCATCATACCCGAGCTGCCGATGCAAGCTTTGCCGTGATTGGTTGCTATATCTGGGACGGGGGAAATCCTTGAACACGGAATGCGGTTTGCTTGCGTGAAGGTCAAGGGAGGAGAAGCGGAGTCTTGACCTGAACTCTCAGTGAAGATGTGTAAGAGGGGCTGGCATCTTCAAAGATGATTAATATTTTTGCTGTTCCAAACGGATATAACATCCCTCAACGACTGGCAAAAATTTGGTCAAAAAATCTCGGCTCGTTTTCTAAATACATGTACTATGTACAGTATTACACAAAAGTGTATATTCCAGAATTTAAATTGGAATTTAATGTCGACGCAAAAAAAATAAAAGAACTGTTTACCACCAAAAATGACTGAGGCCATCTGGTAATGGCCCAAAGGGAATGGTGTGAGGTTGAAGGAATTATGCTCGAGGAATTATACTTGTCAACTATAATTATACCGATACTGACAAAAAAGTAGGCCTACTTATCAGTGCTCAAGGAACAGCTAGTGTTCTGGCTCAATATTCATAAACATACTGAAGTCAAAGTGTGAAACTTATCTTTTGTGTTAAACAAAGGAATAGGTGTCACATTTAGACTTGAGTAATTCTATAAATATATGGCCCTGAAGCCGGATTCGAATTCCACGAGCATTGGCTAAGCAGTGTCTACTAGAATCCTTAAACGTATAGGTGCACGTAGATGCACTCACACGCTACGAACTCGAGAAAAGATGATTCGCATGGCTGATATAGTTGTATGAACACGACTCGATACACAGACCATTCCAACAAAGATGGTGGCCTACTAGTTCTCCCACATGATGTCGTGACCGTTCATTATAACACTACCAAACGCATCCTCTCAGAAAATTATTTTACCTAAACTTCTGTACCTATGGCCCGCTTAACCAGCTTAGCGCACCAGGGGCCATTGAATGGTATTAAGGCTGCTTTTCCACGATACGTTTGCGGACGCGGTTTCGGTGGCGGGAACGGGTGCGAGTGAAACAGCTAAAGGGAAATACGTTGGCTGTTTCACTCGCACCCGCGCCCGCCTCCCATTCCGCGCCCGCAAACGCCTCGTGGAAAAGCAGCCTAAGTGTGGTGAGAATTGTTAAGGCTGCTTTTCCACGAGACGTTTGCGGACGCGGTTTCGGTGGCGGGAGCGGGTGCGGCATGGAGAAAGCGCGGAATTCCACGGAAATTCGCCAAGAATCCGTAACTGCAATTATAGCTTTTAACAATGGAATAAACTATACACTGGCCTTAACACATGTAGCATATAATAATAATGAAACAACAAGTCCAAGCAAAGCAGTTGGAGGGCGGCCACAGCGGCATTGTTTCTGTAGCCTAACCACCTTGCTATCTCGTGTAGGCTAGTGTCAATATGATAAGAGATATAAGGGGAGGGGACGGGACGGGAGGGGATGATCCACGTGACAAGTTTCACACCAGTTAATAGTACTGTATAAACTGCAGACCACCAAATTATGTCTAGCGGAATTCCGTGGAATTCCGCGTTTTCTCCATGCCGGAGCGGGTGCGGGTGAAACTGCTAAAGGGAAATACGTTGGTTCGAATTTTTTCCACCCGCGCCCGCAAACGTCTCCGCAAATCCTGAAAATTTCCACCTGTAAAATCTTCCAGTGTCTGTATAATAGATGGATATCAGCATCAAAAATTTTCAAAGTATTTGATGTTTAACCTAAAAATGGCAACTTTGTTGGAATTTTTGCACTGTGGTTTGAAGTCCAGTCAACAGCACTCTGAGATGACCCTCCTCAAGCTTTACTAGACCTAATATAATAGGCATTCTTCCGCCCGCATGCCACGCTCTTCCTAAAGCCTCGGTTATGTCGCCCTACGCTGTGATAGAAATAGCGTCAACTGGTTGCAACTGTAAACTTATGTCGCCACCGACTAGAAAAATACCGATCGGTCGCAACTACCTGGAACTAGTTTATCGCCGTCTTTTGAGTGCTTATGTCGACACAGATTTCTTTTGATTTTAAGTAAGTTGAACTTGTGCGACTTTCAGGATCTGGATATTTTTAGTTTGCAACTAGTTGGCAACCAGTTACTCGCTGACGCCCGAGAGCTTATGTCACCTAGTATTTGTGACTAATTAGTTCCAACTATGCGCCGATTATCAGTTGCCAACTACTAGTAGTTCTGACTGTACGTAAGGGCGACATAAGCGAGGCTTTAAAGATGAATGCAGATCAGTTTCAACCATTCAATCAGGATGTCGACCCGAGTCTGATCAGGCCCTATTCAACATGATCAGTGAATGCAAACTGACCCATAAAATGCCTGACCACAGAAAAAACCTGACTGGATTTTTGTCAATAGGAACCCAGTAAAGCTTGAGGGGTCATCTCAGAGTGCTGTTCACTGGACGTGAAAGCAGAGTGCTAAAATCCCCAAAAGTTGTGATTTTTAAGTTAAAAAAATGAAAAATTATGAAAAGTTTTGACGCTGACATCCATCTATGCAGACAGAGGAAGATTTTGCAGGTAAAAATTTTCAGGAATTGTGAAGTTTCCGAAAATCTCATTCTGACCGGCGAACTTCGAACAACGGTAAAACCCAAGTCAGCCAACTGATCAGAAAAATCATTATGCCAAATGATGGACAAATGATCTAACTATCATGCGTCAAAAATTGGTGACAAAAATATTGGGGGATCACGGAGTAATTGACAAATATCCACTGGTTAATAACTTATGACCGAGAATGCACATTGGCCTGGTCGGTGAAAGGGACTTCGTAGTATTGTGTACTAAATATTGTGCCTGTCAACACGGGTTTCATTCCCTTGCAGGCAAGTTCGATGGTGTTTGCCACGTTTATTAAATCATGTCTTTGACAGTTTGTTCTGGAGTGGTCGAGTGGTCTAACACGCTTGACTTTCAATCCTAACACGGTCAGTGCGTGGGTTCGATCCCCAGCCTGGACATGCATGAAAAAAGGTTTGGCCCAATTCAGTTTAGGGTCTGTCGGATGAGGCTGAAAGCCGTGGTCCCTTGTACCTGAGTGTGCCTGGGCAAGTAAAAGACCCCACACAGGTGGACAAATAGCCAGTCGAAAAGGGTTATGAAGCTTCCAAGTGATAGGCCTACATACATGTAGATTAATTGAAATTACTGAACGGTGCCTGCAGCAGAGTTTCAGGCTTTCTCTTTATTTTCACAGTCAAAAGTTAAAAATATGGATTCAAAAGTTAAAATATGGATTCCTGAAAATGGAAATAGAAAACATCTAACCAATAAGCCGGCAGCCGGCTGCAGCAGACGGAAGGCTGTTTGAAGTGCGATCAGCTGTGCCCCGTGGAGGCACGTGGCGCCAGTTCGTGAAACTAAATCGCGTCATGACGCTGCGTCAGCTCCGTTGAGCTCGCTGTGATTCAATAATCATTGACTTGGCAAAAGGATTTCTCATTGAAACCACGGTCCACTTGCCTGCAGGGCCTCCTATTGGCAGAGCTTGTTATGCAGGTTCCTCATCGTTGAACAGTCTTCGTGCAAACACTTGGCGGCACATATCAGAGATGAACGTATTGCTGCATGCACCAAGTCTGGTTTAAAGATAATCATCTTGACTACCAAGAGTTTGTGACATCACTCCGCCCTCCGACTTCGCTCGCACAAACCCTTGACGAACTCCGTTGTGGCAAGCTGTTTCCAACCGGATGTTCCTGTTTGTGGACTGACTTCCGCTGTTAGTTTTCGTTTTTCATCATAGATCGTCAGCAATAAACCTGAACATTTCTAAAGACCACGTCAGTTTTTCTGTACACCTACCTTCTCTGGTTTAGAAAATTGGCGGTATTTTTGTCCAACAGCATAGTTCATGCGAGTAGTGGGTAAATCGCAATTGATAGAATAACTCACCATCCTCGTTCCTAATACTTCCAACCACAAAATAGTAGAGCGGTTGGTTCAATTGGCTTGTTACCAACCTTGGAGCGAGGTTGGCTAACAAGTGTTCTGATTGGTGCACCGTAACTTGAGGTGCGAGCGAAACAGAAATCCTGGCGAAGTTCTCCATGGGTTTGTGCGTACGAAGTATGAGGTAGTACAGACACATGGTAGGCCATGATGAAAGATAATATACCACGTGTTATTTCGCGGGCCACGAAATTCGCAACGTTTGTCAACGAAGACGACGTCATTGGTTACATCACGTGGGCCGATCCATTCATAAAATCATGATTGTGTTGGCATGCGCTAAAGGCCGCTAGTTTTAACGTCGACAGCGCAGCTTGCGTCTGTCTGATTGGCTACTCCGTGAATATAATGCCGTCATATTTGTTCTCGCTTCGAAAAATGAAAATGTGTTAGAAGGCGTCCTGTGTTGAAATATGCCTGCCGAGTAGGCTTTCGAAGGCGACATTAGAACGGTGGTGAAGAAAACAAGTAATGTGATATGTTGATGACGAGGGGTTTGCAGTTTGGCTGCTTGATGCAACAAGTTTTGCCGCCAATGCCACAGCGGCAGTGCACACTGACACACAGATGATGTAGTGGCATACGTCATTTCATTGATGAGCGCCACAGCAGCGATTTCTATAACTAAATCTGGCGCTGCTCAGCGTTGTAAACATACGAGGTTGTCAACAATAACAGTAAACACAGAATCCGTCGTAGGTCTATATTATCTTTAAGAATACTCCAACTGAATACAACCTTTTTGAAGCACTCTGTTACGATTCTTCCTGGGTTACTTGAGCTGAAAGGGTAAATGTCGTCCTGGGTACATACAAAGATTACCCAGGATCTCAATCTTCACTAAAACAATACCCTGGGTGTAGTTTCGGTAGCGGAACATCACCCAGCATCGTGGTATGACACCTGGATTCAAGGTCCGCCCGTGGTCACGTGACAGCCTGAAGAATGTCAAGAGCTGAGCAGCTACACTCAACAAGTACCGCGGCGCCAGACCGCGAGATTCCACGGGATTTCTAAATAGGACTCGTTCCTAGGCGCCGATTGTGGATGCTGGGTGATGATTGGCTACCGTAGCTACACCCAGGGTATTGTTTTAGTGAAGACTGGGATCCTGGACGCAAGGGCCCAACGCGCCCCGTAGCGGCCAACAGCGAAGCTAGCCAAAGACTTGTCACGGGTCAATCAATAGAACTGGACTCATAGGAAATATGCACCTAATGTCCAGATGGAATATACCGGACGGTTGGTTCACGTTTTTAGTGACTGTGAACGTAGATGGGTACATTATGTAGCGATACGCTGACAGATTTGCTGGGGACTTGCTCTGT
>NMRB01001798.1:41283-52888 GCA_002633025.1 Notospermus geniculatus | reverse complement strand
CACGACTGTTAGGAAGGGAATTTGCTATAGAGGCGTCACCTTTCGGAGAACGGCCACAACATGGGGAAAGCCCTCCTAAAAATAGTACGGTGACGCAGCCAAATCGGCGTAGTCGACGCCTACCTCCACAGCAAAGCCAATAGAATATTATTGACGACCGGAAGAAGTCAATCTGGGCATGCGCATGAGACCTCTGATGTAAATTTATCACACTTCAAATGCATTTTTTGAAGTCATCAGATCGAAATTCAGATTACCAATAGGCTCAAACAGTGTTCTAAACATGTTTATCTATTGCAAGACGTTGACATTATCTTGATTTTATAATACTCAACTAAGAAAAATGCAACATTCGACACTAAAATTCCGGCAATTTAGCTGGGAAGCATGAGAGTTGATGCAATTTACTGAATTTACTGAATCTTGGAATAAGATCGCCGAACAATGTTAACGTTATCATGGAGAAGGGAATTCCCACTGCCTATAAACATTGTGATATAGCCGATAGCTGTCACAGGTTTCACCAAATCCTTTCGCCCAAAATATCTATGTTAACTTCTTTGTATTCAAACCATTGTTTGCCATATTTGGTAGGAACCAAATAGTTGTATTGTACTAACGTCTCGTTAATACTGTGGTTTCCTTTTGTAGGCCTCGACCATGTCGACGTGCATGGCTTAATGTGTCAGGGAATTCCTATTATATTCCAAATAGGGCACCAACCAATCAAATTTCGTTCCGGACCTTTTCCACTGTATGCATTGACTTCTAACAGTCGTGTGAGGCCGACCAGTAAAATCGACCAGTGCACCAAATGACCGCAAACGATGCGACTACTATTCTTCCGACCGGATTTCAGATCACGCCGATCGATCGATCGACCACTGAGGCTTGTCCCACGACTAGTCGGTTGGTCGGATGATCTACCGCAGACTAGGCGACAAAATCCACAAATTCCGGTCGTTATGGCAGCCGGCGGGGTAGTCTCCTTCAAAAAGTCGCTCGTGTGCGCCGCCCTTTAAGTCTCAATATGAGTGCAGAGACTAATGTAGTGAGTAGTGCTGTGTAGACCTAAATAGATATGCAATTTGTGGTGCTTTAGTTGGTATTTAGCAGTCAAAGTTGAGATTTCAATACAATTTATAGAATTTTATGCACAAGTTTAATTTATTCTAGTCAATGTTACCTGTATTATGGTTATTGTTTGATCACGAGCCATAACCCAAAGTGTCAGTGTGACATTGAATATATTTATTCAATGGGGGAGGATGTTATGAACTGGTACCTTTAAATCAGTGTTTAGCGTGCCGAAACGTCACCGCAAACTAACTCGTGACAAAATGTAAGGTGTTTTCTTTTTCGGTCCGTAAATTCTTACCTCATCAATTTGTTTGCTATAAATTTGTGCAATAAAGAGTGGTTGGTCACAAGGCCGCCAGATTTTATATGAACTTGTTCGTCAGTCGTTTATTCTTCCATACGCCCTCCCCAACAGATGATTTCAAGAATAGGAGGAGTCAGCCGCGCGTATTGCCAAAAGATGGCAGCAAAGTCCAAGCGGACCAATACACAGGAAAATGCACGTGAGTAGTGCTCGGTCAAGAATGAATTGGTCCGCTACATGCATTGAATTGGGCCGTAGTGACACCTGGTGGTCAACTCGCTGACAGCTCCTATTGGTTCACTCGGAACGGAAATAATCAGAGTATCGTACTGAAAGAAACCCATAAGCCCAAAGAATGAAATGGACTGATCAGTTTTGATCTCATATGTTGGGATTATGGTGAGAATATTGATACCTGAAATTTGATATTTTCAAATATCTCATCCTGTTATTGAGTTAGAGGGTGTGGGATCAGGTTCTAAGCCAATGGGCCATATGAATAAAAACTAGCATTTGCTTTAACTACCAATTTTTAAGCATTTACTTGTACCCGTATGAATAAAACTGTAGGAAATGGTAGGAAAATTTAGATTTTCGTTCATATAAAGCAAATGCTTTTTAGCATCTTGTGTTTGCTTCGAAATTAAGTAAATCCTTGTGTCCGTATGAATAAAGTTGAGCATATGCTTTTTACTAGGCAGGAAATCCTTCGAATTTTCAAGGTTGCCCCAGACGTGGATTGGAAATTTAAGCAAATGGTCTTTATCAACGACAACAACATTTGTTCCCCACTTCTTCGATTGATTGGTCAATTTCCTGTTCTTTGCACATCTGCCTACCCTTTACCTTATTTTTCTCCGAGTTCTTTCACAGAGAATTTTAAATTCGGTGGAAAAATCTAACTTCACGAAAAAACTTTAATTTCCCCGGCCTAAAATTCTGAGGAAATAACTTTATGTTGCAGAAAAAATGATTATTAATCAGAAAAAAACTATTTACATGTTTTGCAAAAAAACTTTATTTCCGCGGACATCTTTCAGCCGGTGACTTCCCATTTCGCCAAATCCCATTTTGCCAAATCCCATTTTGCCAAATCCCATTTTGCCAAATTCCCATTTGGCCAAATTCCCATTTTGCCAAATTCCCATTTTGCCAAAATCCCATTCTGCCAAATTGCCATTTTGCCAAATTCCCATTTGGCCAAATTCCCGTTTCGCCAAATTCCCATTTGGCCAAATTCCCATTTCGCCAAATTCCCGTTTCGCCAAAAATTTACTTGACACCCCCTGTGTTCTTTCAAAATGAATCGTTCGAAATATTAACAATTTTTGAAACAGGGTGAGAAGTGTAACAAAAGTGTAACAAATTAAGCAATTGGTATTCATTCCAAAGAATAGGCCTATTGATGTTATTTTCTAGGTAAATTCTTCAATGATAACGATTGCTTTTAATTTCGGTTTTCTTTTGTTCTTCTGATATGTCTTGGGTTACACTCCTAGCAGTGTTTGCTCCCTTCATATATCTGTACTGACATAAGCGCAGATATAGTCAAGGGAACAAACACTGCTAGAGTTGTGTAACCTTGGGTGTGGCACATCCTTTTTGAAGGCCCCATCCCTTCCAAATCCTGAGTAAAACAGTTTGATAACCTAACCCTAACCCTCTATTTTGCATGTTTTAAAGTACTTAGCATTGGATCGGTCCATTAGATTAGGGATTATAGCCTGAATAACAAATTTGGCGAAATGGGAATTTGGCAAAACGGGAATTTGGCCAAATGGGAATTTGGCCAAACGGGAATTTGGCGAAATGGGAATTTGGCAAATTGGGAATTTGCCAAAATGGGAATTTGGCGAATTGGGAATTTGGTGAAATGGGAATTTGGCAAAATGGGATTTGGCAAAATGGAACTTTTTTTGGCGAACTGGGAATTTGGCGAAATGGGAATGAACCCTTTCAGCCAGCAGTCGATCAAAATGTGAGAATCCCAGTTCGTGCACGTTCGACACGGGGTTTTTATGTAGTGTCAATAGGGCTTATTTCTCTATATTAAGTTCTACGGGATTCATTGTAATTCATCAATCAATGTATCCTGATCTCAGTGTACAGTCATTGACATTAGTTTATCTACACCTACTACCTTGAATATTTCAAATACTACTGGGCCAATTTTAACACGGTTTGTACCACATGAAAGTATATAACCTTGGTCATATTTCTGCATCAAAATTTTGGAAATTTGGAAATATCATAATTATGTAATAACTCATTAGAAAACCCCCTAAAATCAACATTTTTATATGGAATTTTTTTGTGACTTTTGTTACAGTGTTGATAGAGTGGAAGTTTCTAAGGATTTTGAGCTTTGTTTCATCAAGATATCTTGAGTGGTTGCTGAGATATTTGAGATTATCAAAATTTCGACAATTTGAGAATTTCTTAATTTTCACAAAATTTTGATATTAGTAGACAGAGCTCACCTAAAAACGTAGGATTATGAAGTTTTGGAACTTATAGCGTAAACTGGTGAGAAGTTAAGCTTGTCTTAAGTTAAGGGGTTATTTTCAAATATGAATATCGCTGCCCAGTTAACGCAAAAAGTTCCAAAATTATTGTAAACCCATATTCTGAGGTTAGCTTTAACTAATGGCATCAAAAGTTCCTGAAAAACACGAAAATCTCAAAATATCAAAATTTCGATAATCTCAAATATCTCAGCAACCACTTGAGATATTTTGATGAAACAAAGCCCGAAATCCTTAGAAAGTTCCATTCTATCAAAACTGCAACAAAAGTCAAAAAAAAATTCCGTAATAAAAATGTTGATTTTTAGGGGGTTTTCTAATGAGCTATTACATCAATTACCTTCGCTAGGCATTATGGGTAAACCCGGATAATGCCTTAGCCTTCAACTGCTGTGATGCGCCTGCACAAAAGTGCAGTGAATAAATTTAGGCCTTTTTCTGCCCAAATGTAGGCCTTTTTGGAAACAATAATAAAATATCTACCAATAAAGCTCTCAAAAACGACCAAAAAAGGGTATTTTGACGTTGCAGTTGTCAAAACGTACGGAACTACATCGGAAGGATAAAACCAAATTACTCAACAGGTTCTTGGTTTGCTCAACCAATCAGGACACTGCATTGGCAGAATGTAAACAAGACCATGTGCTTATCAGCTGTCACGTGCTTCTGTTGACCAATCAGATAATTAGGTCGACGAAAAAACGTTTCGTATACGTGCCCATGAAATTCTTCAATTCCACTTGGCATGTATTGGAACTACGATCGCTCCGCCGGGAAAGTAGGGAACTGATGGCAGTGTCACTAGGTCGAAGACTGGAGGTGGCGCTGTGTGCAGTTTGCTATTACATAATTATGATATTTCCAAATTTCCAAAATTTTGATGCAGAAATATGACCAAGGTTATATACTTTCATGTGGTACTAACCGTGTTAAAATTGGCCCAGTAGTATTTGAAATATTCAAGGTAGTAGGTGTAGATAAACTAATGTCAATGACTGTACATGTATCCGCGAGGTCTCTTTCATCCATAAGTACAAATGTAGGCCTACATCGGGCATGTCGGGAGACCATATTCTTTTACATTTTTATACAATGTCTCTTGTTCATTCATAATCGCGTAGTCTACTCTATTTCTCTAACCCTCATCATAATGGGCAAATTTCTCCCATCCAATCATGATGCACATTTGGTTCACAAAATCTGACATCACCCACTCCCCTTCCCCTAATACTGCGGTAGGCCTACCCCTTTATCAATCCTAGGCCTGAGAACATCAGAATATCAGACCTCAGATCAGGTGAGCGTCAGGCCAAAGGGCCTCTTGTTTTTTGCCTTATTTTTTTTATTTATTCTAATCAGTGAAACACATTACCCAAAATGTAGGCCAAATAATATTCCTACACTGAAATCCCAAAATGGATGAACACTGCGTTTCTGAAGCATAAACCATAGAATAGAACAATACTTGTTTTTTTGTGAAACTTGATATTCGGCGTGTCATAGAATAAAAGGCAGGTACAACTCCAATAAGAGCACTGAGTCGCAATGAAAACACATTCAATTTTCAATATCAATTTTTTGTAAGAAAGTTTGAAGAGATGGCAAACAATAACGAAAGCACTGTATACCACCATTCATATTGGACAAAGAGGCCAATCTACACTTCATTCCACTTCTCAGTGGCGCGAGGTTTATCAACGATAGCTCCGCAACCGTTGGGCCAAATTTTACGAAACATACGTCAATCGACCTGTCTTTCTTTCCGGTATCTTTCTGCTATCTTCTTTTTTTTCGCGTAAGGCCGGCATAACGGATCCCTTTCTCAAAACCCATTTCATTTCGCGATAGTGTTCAGTGCAGTTTACACGTGTGCAATGCATTGCGTCATTTCAAAATGGCCGCCATTTCGGTCGTCAACACAAACTGTGATTTGTTAAGGAACTTTTTTCTGTCACATTTTGCGGGAAAATGACAGTGATGATGGCTGTAGCGCAAAAAAAGACAAATCGAATGATGTATGGTGTATCAAATTTGACCCAGCCGTTGCGGAGCTATCGTTGATAAACCGCACGCCACTCGGAACTAGAATAGAGAGTAGCCAGTTTGTCCAAGACCATCTCATCGGCGACAGGGCACTTCACTGGAAATGAATTCGGGGAGAGTGGAGAAAAGTCGGCTACTGCATTTGTTCTGATTCAAGTTTATTTCACCAACAAGATGTTGAAAATCTGTGTCCCCTTTCATCTTGTTCATCAAGATACTAGTATGTAGATTCTTCCTTGTCTCTTACACAGCTTCATCGATTGATCTGCAGACATATTCACATGGAGGTTTAGAAATCTACCATAATGGGGAGGTTTCGAAATCAAACGATAAACCAAACTTTTACGACAACGTTATTTTTCATACTACACATTAACCAGATTTTGCATTGCATTTTCGGTTCAAAAATAAAGTTGTCGTTAACGTTTACGTTTATAGTTTGATTTCGAAACCTCCCTGATAAAAGGTAAACGTTAACGACAACGTTATTTTTGTATTTTGTACCGAAAATCTGGTTAATGTGTGCAGTATGAAAAATAACGTTGTCGTAAAGTTTACGTTTATCGGTTGATTTCTAAACTTCCCTATCAACTGAGAAATGACTTTAACAACGGTAAGAGGTGATTGTGTCAAATCTGGAGAAGCAGCGAAAACAAAAGCTAGTGATCCGGATTATGTAACCCGAGTTTTAGCCGCCATGAGGCCTCCAGAATGGAGCCAGCTCTCGACAACTGACTCTGCATTCCATGTCCCAGGTATTCCTGAACTTTCAGCTAACGTCCCGTGAACTCTCGTGCTTATCGTTCAGAAAACGTTAGCGAGAAATGTTCAGTCAATGTCATTTTGCAACACCACATTACGTTCAGTGAACGTGGCCATAAAGCCATCAAAGAAGGGGACTGACCATTCCTGGGCGCGAGATTTTTTTTTCCCAGGGTAGTTGGTGAATCAACCAATCAGAAGTCTTTTTCCAAATATGGCACGCATTCCAAATATGCCGCATTCAACTCAGAAAATTGTCAACATGTCGAAGATCATTTTGCGACAAAAATCACGTTGCGTGACGGTCACAAATTATAAAACAGACTGATTTAGAGTGGAAAAAGTGACAAAAATCTTGGAAGATGAAGTAAAAAAGTATAAAAGGGCGTATGGGCAAAGAGTGCATAGTAACCACTACGAAGACTCGAACCTACATGCTACCTAACTAAACCTAGATAGTCCTACGCTCTAACCACTACGCTACGGGGGCTCACGCTCGGCCATGGAAGTTTTCTTTGGGTGATTCGGAAAACCTGTTTAATGTCTATAGTATAGATCATTTACTGAGCCTTATTTTGTAATACTGACCGTAATCACAGTACAATAAGTACCCCTACGTCCACGCCTACCCCTACCCCAGCCCTCAGGGCTTAACCCTGACTGTCCCCTTCTCCTATGCCATCGTAACCTCTAGCCCTAGCCCTAAGGGACATAAGGAACCTAATCCTAAGTAACCCTAAGGGAGCTAACCCTAAGGTACCTATCCCTAAGGGACCTAATCCTAAGGGACCTAGACCTAAGGAACTATCCCTAAGTGACCTAACCCTAAGGGACCTATCCCTAAGGAACCTAACCCTATTTCGCAGACGGGCCCGACCACTGCCGAAGGGCCGTCGGCCCGCTGCTACTAGCAGGGTAAAAGGCCTGATATGGTCGCAGCGACAGTACTCGTTTTGTGGTGATGGGTCACAATGAGGGGGGTCACCACTTCTCCACGGAAAGATAAGTCGCTCTGAAGTTGGCAGGTTGAGACCAACGTTTTGTCAATTTCAGTAGGCCTAATCGTATTGTCTGTCTTCTGTAAAATCTGGGTGATATCTGATTACATTTCTTCCTTTATCTCCTGGAGTTATTTTGGTTCGTCTAGCTCACATCTTGTGCGACTTAATACCTGTACCTGATTTGATGTGATGGGTCTCAATTATTCTTTAGTCTATTTATTAGAATAAAGACTACCTCAAGTAGTGGTACTGGTACTGGTAGAGCTTATTGTCTAGCATTTCAAAAGTCTTTCATGTAGGACTTGTAACTTACATTTGATGATGATGATGATTTATGTACAAATGTAGAAGCGTGGTATCTATTTTGAGGTATCAACATTGAAGATAATTTATGAATAAATGTACAAGAAGCATGATATCTGTTTTATCTTTTATTCCAAATCATTCTGAACAATGTTATGTACAATTTCTACAAGTATTCTACAATCAACAGTTTTAGTCTGTCATCAATGTTATGTGCAGTTCAGGCACGGATCCAAGGGGGAGCGCGCCCCATCTTTTTTGGCAACAAATCTGTAAAATTGAACGTGAAATTATGGAATTTGGAGCACGTCTTTGAAATTCACCGCAGATTTCAATGTTTAGTAGTTGTATTGATGGGTGCCGTGTTGATCAGCAATAATATAAAAATGAAGAAATTCGAAAACACCTTTTTCATGATCAACTTAGTATTATTGAGACAATAATACTAAGTTGATCTCAATAATACTAAGTTGATCATGAAAAAGGTGTTTTCGAATTTCTTCATTTTAATGTTTAGTAGCACAGGGCACCCCCTCTTCCCAAATCCTGGATCCGCCCTGTAGTTCCAAGCTGAGCCTGGTTGTGTCAAGTGATGGTGGCCTAGGTGTGATACCTCCAGATTCAACATCGAATTGGACACCAAAATCGTACTGGCACTGTCAAACGACACACTCACAGCCATATGTAGGCCTACTTGGACCATGCACAGCAAATTACCAATTAAAATCACTACTTCTGCACCAAATAAATAATGAGAACAGTCACTATGGAACCTACCACAGTCCACAAATGGAACAAGTTTTATTATTGCACTTGAAATACTTTTGGAAAGAACTGCCATGAGCATCAAATGCACTGAGCAAAATCATATAACTGATTTCTTTTGCTGTAATGTACTGCCCTCCCATATAAAGGGCGGTCTACTAAACCAGTGGGAGGGAGCATGCTTGCTAGAATAGCTGCACTCTACACTACAGTGTAGTTGGTTGTACATGACAGAGCTGTTATTTCACTCGATTATCTTCCCACTGATCAATTAGAAATGCTGCCTTTCACATCCGGAGGGCAATAACTATTCAGAGTGAAAAGTCCTGCTATCGTCCAATGACTTGTTGCTTGACCTGTTCCACACCCGGAGGTAGTGGTACGTTGTGACGCACAAGTTTTGGCGATCCCTTTTTGGTGGATATCACGGGCGAGATGCGAGAATGACACTGAGGCTGGAGCTCCATCTCGTACAGGAGGCTGACAGCATCGCCGCTCACGTTCACTAGACACTGAGCCTAGAAATAGACACAAAAATAAAAATAAACTTTCAGCTTTGAACAGAAATTGGGGAAACAGGCAAGGGATATGGTAACTTTTGTATTTTGTATCAGGTTTTTCCGTCAGGACTGAAACCATAGCATTGCCCTGCAGGTCTGCCAGAAATTTTTTTGAGGGTACTAATTTCTTCAAAATCCACAAAAACCCCATGAAATTAAAGAAAATGGCCTTTTCTGTTCCTTTGAGGGTACTAGTATACAAGTAGTACCCTCTGGCGGAAATACTGGCCCTGGTGAGTACAGAGAGGCCATCTCAAGCTACTCATGTACTCATGTAGGGATAATTCTCCGACTAGAAATAAGAAAAGTAATATAGCCTTCTCAGTTAAAACTTTACTTGATAGTTGATGGCCCAGCTGGGGTCTTCAATTCTATAGCAAACCCTCCAGTGCAGCTGCATCCACTGGTTTAGTACTGTGTCCATGTAAAAGCCATCAGAGATGTGCTTGAACACATCTACCGCCCCTTGCCTTGATATCTGTCATGAACCCCGGCATGAACACGTACGTAGGTATGGACAATTAGAGCTTAGTGCTGGGTCTTGCATATCTGCCCTGCTAGGTGGCATCTCCACTTGTATTGAGTCTCCACTCACCTGATTTTTATGTGGGTTGTCCAAGAGGACACACTCGTTCATGCTGTACGAGACTAGGGCCTTGCCGCCGAGTGAGCGGACATGAGCACGAACGACGGCCATCACCTCGGCTATGAATCGATGCATGAAGCCACTTATTCCTCCGCTCTGGAACACAAAAGTCACAATCGTCAGAAACAAGACGACTTTTGCAATGACAAAGAATACAGGTCTCGTGATTTTTCAGGGTCTCAAAAAACGCATATCTGACAAAACAGACCTGAGGTAATGGGTGGTTTTTAGCATTCACTTCCTTCTTCCCCACACCAGGGGGAGTAGCTAGCAGGGGGGGGGGGTGCAGGGGCAAATGCCCCCCAGAGTAAACAGGGACAAAACAATTTTTTTGTCATTTTCCCTCTTTAAGCCAAGTTATTGTGGTGTCAGATGTGGGGAAAATGCATCTGAGAGGATGTAGGTTTTCAAATTTTTTCTGGGCGAGGACCCCCAGACTCCCCTCCGACTTCGCCATCCAGACAGGATCAAATTTGCCTCCCTAGGCCATAGTAAGCTAGCTACGCCCACACACACACAAATGTTTATTTCGCCAGTGATGTAGAGGATGAGTGCTAAGAACCACTGCCAGGATTGAATTCAAGTGGAACCTCCCTCATTGCCATACCAACCTCTCTTATTGATGTGCTCTCCCGAATGAAGAAAAAGTTCAGATTTCCATAGTAATGATCAATCTTTGCACCAGGTACATATGCTAGCGGGGTCATCTCTATACTGTCCTTGGGCTTGGGCAACGGCTGGAAATGGCAGAAAAAATTTACATCAGTGGGTACGAAAAATTGTATGCCACAGATTTTTTGCAGCCATTGGCTATCGATAGATCTCAAAATTGACCAAAAAAAACACAGTCAGTAATGCATGCTAGGAGTGGATTCAGGCGCGGAGCTGAGCCCCTTGGATCTACATCTATGCATATCAGCGTGTTTCCACTTGGAAAAGGTGCCTGCAAGCAGTAACCCCAACATCAGGTCAAAATTTCTGACCTCGTTTTGCTGGGTGCAAAGCCGGGACTCGGAAGTCTGGCATGACAGACCTATGAGATGGTGCCACATGATATAGAGACCAAGATGGCAGTTTAGTGGGCAAAACGTACATAGTACTTAATCTTCTTCTCCCGTTTAATAGATTTGTTCCCCGGGCTGACTTTGCTTGGTTTTGGGTGAGCCGTCGTCTCCACGCCTTCCATGTGAAACATCATATCGTCGTGATCGCTCGTGTTGGGGCTCACTGGAAGAGGTGAGCCTTGTTATTAGGCAAGAAAAGGAAGAAGATTACAGCCGTCATTGACGAGATTCGGTTCAAATTACGACGTCATGGTTTATCGGTGTCCCTTAGGTGAAAACTAACCCAGAGGACAGGGCCGTAGGAATGTCCTGGAGGTTGGGGGGGGCAAAGATTCGATAAAATAGCGGACCGTAGCCCTAATCCTTAGCAGCGAGCGCCGAAGGCGCAAGCTGAAATATTGGCGGTGGGTCTGGGGGGCCACTACCCCGGGAAAGTAGAGTGCTTTTATGTCATTTCTCTGCATTTGAGAGCAAAATTGGACACTCTAGCCATGTAAGTGCGGTTCATTGGTTTACTGGACTTGGACTTTTTGGGACTAAAGGCAGTCAAAT
>NMRB01001798.1:20457-41080 GCA_002633025.1 Notospermus geniculatus | reverse complement strand
GGGGGGGCGTTCCTACGACCAAGGAGGAAATACTCCGTTATAGAAACAACTAGATTGCGACTCAGTGTTGATGTCCTTAATAGAGATATGTCCACCAAGCAGAGGTGTCTGCTCTGCCAATGACACCATCAGATCTAACTTACCAGGTTTTTCCTCTCTCTTTACCATCAGGTTGTTGGTTGTCGGTGGTGGTTCCCCTATTCCGACACAGATACCAGTTACGGACACCTAAAATGGGAGGACACATGGGGATGATTCATGAAGTGTCATCACGACACATGCCTGCTGCATCCTTGTGCCTTGAATGATGTTGAAAATTTACATCACCTTGAAGATGTTGGTTCAACATTCTCTCCATGTAGCATGCATGGGTAGAGGGCAGTAATGATATGTACATGAAAGCCACAGTCCTCTGGGAGTCTGACAGCCCATCTACCCCCCTTGGTCCCCTGGAATTGTGTGGTTGACACACTTCACCTCAAGTGGAACCTACCTGTGTCATATTCTCATCTGGTAATTCAATGTTGAAATCGACATCGCAGAGAGCACAGGGGCTCATGTTACGAAGTTTGAAAAATATACTCTGGAAGTGAAAAACAACAAAACCTTTTGAACAAAGTGGACTGGGTGTTTCACAAACCTCATACTCCCAAAATGATCCTTGGTTCAGAAGATCCCGTTGGCCAGGGAAATTGACAAGACCAGGGTTGTCACTTTCACTTCAACTGAGTTTACAACTAGCAGCTCTCATTGAAGTTAGGGCTGCCAGAAATGGTACTGCCTGTGTCTGGTAGCTGGTGTGAATATCCTGGGCCGTATTCATAAAGGGTGTTTAAGACTTAGACGCGTGTAACTTCGTCAAATGCATGGTGGAAGTGTGTGCATTTAGTGAAGTTACACACGTCTAAGTCTTAAACACCCTTTATGAATACGGTTCCCTGAGTTTAAATAAGAGCAGAAAATTCTGACAGTGGGTTCCTCTTTACCTGTAGGATATCATCCATGGACTCAGACAGTTCGTGGCTTGTTCCCTGTGGAAGGTGCCCTCTCCAGACATGAGAGAACATCTGTAAGAGTGAAATAGACATGTACAGTTTCATTGACAATGGGGGACTTTCGTGCCGTCAGAGGCCACCACGAGTTAGAAATCCATGAACGTCATGAAATTTGACGTAACAGGGCAGAAATGCATGCCACAACGTCATCCATAATGACGTGGATGCCTTGGCTCACGCATTTGACGTCAAATTTTGTGACGTTCTAGGACCGCTAACAGGCGGCCTTTCGCAGACGGGCCCGACCACTGCCGTAGGGCCGTCGGCCCGCTGCTACTAGCAGGAAAAAACACACGAACAACCTGTTCCCAAGAAGGCGTAGTGGCAAATGCCCCGAATTCTTTATTTGTAAACCACAGATCAATTATTGTTATGAAAGATCAGTTACATAAGGACTACCAGAATATTATTAACAATGACAAGGTCTAGTCTCAGTAAACAAGTTAGCCCAACAAAGGCCTACACTGGTTCAATGACCGTCGGTAACAGCGCGTAATGGACTGAAGTGGGGAATCTACAACATTCTCCCCCGCATTGGAGGATACATCCCTCCAATTAATTAACTACGCCATAGAAACAGGAAAAAACTAAATCACAAGGACCATCACGCGCTGCCAACAACCGTCATCAAATCAGAGGGTAATAAACGACTGGTTTATTCACACTAACGCCAACACAGGAAACTTTACACATAGAAAATTGAAACAACTTTAAATTACCAAGGAAATGATCCCAACCGGCAGCCCTGCTAGTTCCAAATCGTTAGCTCAAATTACCACCTTAATAATTCACAAGAGCGCTTAATCTGAACCACCAAACCATCACCAGCCGTACTACCGGTCCGAAAGGATCACAACCACCACGGATAAATCATTAAATTACGGAACTAAAACAGGCAGATCAAACACCATCTGCAATACCTAATGCCGATAAACACGTACGGGGCAGAGCACGTCGTTCACCCTCGTACATGAACCTACACAAAAATATCACACCAATGAATTTCGTGATCATCCTTCCAGAATTCCAGGCAAGTACAGGGCAGAGCACGTCGTTCACCCTCACTTGCAGAATAACACAACGAATAACGTACTGCCTGAATCCACGCGAATCCTCGTAAGAATTACAAATCTAGGCGCACAGGTGGTTTCACAACACGTCCTGATCTCGTGACTGTCACATTCCTTGAATCTGGACCTGAAGAGTTCAGTTCACTCAAATTCACATCATTCTCTACGACAGAACTATGACGGGAGCCACCCACTGGTTGACAAGCAGCACTATTGTCACTAATTTCCATGTCATATAGTTTCTGGACCGCTCGAGAAACCTCCCCCTTAGATGTCTTTACCTTCACCGACCTGACCACGCCATCTGTCCCAGGGAAGACGTCAACAACGACTCCCATGGGCCACTTCATCCTTGGCATATTGTCCTCTTTAATCAACACGACTGAACCAAGTTTTAAACTACAACGCGGTACAAATTCTTTCAATGCAGGGGGCAAGTTTCTCAAGTAGTCCGTACTCCAAATTGACCAAAAGTCATCAAGACGGCTTTGTCTAACAATTTCTCTCTCTGTCAGATCGTTTCGTCCGACATGTGTGAAATCAAGATCAATATTTGAAGGGACGAACCCCGTCACTCTGCCCGTGAGAAAATGCGAAGGAGACAATGGGGTCCGAGAACTCACACCGTCTCCGACGAAAGTAAGTGGCCTGGAGTTCACACATGACTCCACCTCACAGAGTGTAGTTTCCAACTCAACTCGTGTGAGGCATTTATTGCCCAATGTCCTCCTAAGAGCGGACTTCACTGAGCCTACGAGCCGCTCATAATACCCTCCCCACCACGGCGCCCTTGGCACCGGGTGACGCCATTGAGGAGCGTTAGGCCCAAAGTAAGCTCTCAATTGAGCTTCAGCGCCCAGGAAGGTTTTCGCATTATCCGAATAGAAGATCTCGGGCAAACCACGCCTCGCCGCAAATCTACGGATGGCCAACATGCAATCTGGCAGAGCGAGAGAGTCCGTCATTTCAAGGTGCACAGCCCGTACGACTGCGCACGTGAATAGTAAAATGTAAAGCTTTCTGGCAGGTATGTCCACACAGTAGAGTGGACCAGCATAATCAAGGCCTGTTACTGAAAATGCCGGAGCCTGAGTAACCCTCATTTCTGGCAAAGGGGCCACTGGCTGACAACAGGCTTTAGAATGCATCCGCTTACAGGCAATACATTCCCTTTTGACCTGTTTAGCAAGGCGCCGTAGTCCGACAATCCAGTAACCACTTCGCAACGTAGAAACCCCGGCATGTTTGAGAAGAACACGTTGATGTCTAACCAACAGCAAAGACAGATGGCACCTAGGTAGAATAATAGGATGTTTTTCCTCAAAGGACAGCTCTGATAACTGCAACCGTGTCCTCCGCGAGGAAGGGGGTCAGCGAAGCAATGGGAGAGGATTTCCTTACAGATTCACCATTCTGCAAAGCAACCAACTCAGAGGCATAATTATTATATTGCTTTTGGACAGACTACCTTGGCTTTCGACAATTCTTCATAGGAGAGACCACCCACCGACCTATCAGCAAAAGGTTTCCTCAAATTCTGACAAAATCGACGAACATAACCAACAACATTGAGAGCTTTCAGAAAACTACTCCAGCGTTCAAAATCAAACCCTCTGTGATCACGATCAGAATGAACAGACAAAGAAACCGCGTCTTTCCGTTCAGAAGCGCCCTCGTCTGGCAACCAGAATGAAGAAACGGCACTGACACCTAGATTGTCGGCCAACCACTTTGGCCCATGCAACCACAGCTTGTTGGAAAGCAGAGTTTCAGCAAATATCCCTCTGGTGACCAAGTCGGCTGGATTATCCGACCCAACACAATGATACCAACGCGATGGATCTGTGAGTTCTTGAATCTGAGAAACTCGATAAGGTATGGTACGGTAATGTTTGTTTGATTTCTGAATTTTAATGATCCTCAAATTGAACTGTGTCTGGTAAACATGAAGAGAATGTTTCTATGACAAATCCCACCACTGACTTTACTGATTTCATTTAGGCCTAAGCATACTGTGCACTAACGTCGGTTACATACCAATTTCTTTCTCACGTGTGAGGCATCAGATTTCGCCGCAGAGGTGCTCGCATTGACACGTTTTGAGTTGGACACAGGCCGAGGGGTTGGACTTGGCGTTAACAGTTGCTCAGTAATCTGAAAGGGAATACATACACATTATGAAAAATTCAGTGTGTGCAACTGGTTCCTGAAGTGAAGGTAGCTAGCATATAGGCCTACTTTCATACCTGGTCATGCCGGTAGGCCTACCCTAGTACGATGGTACTGGTACATGTAGGCCTAGGCCACAAACCGATAAAAACCCATGCATAGCCTACCGAGGCCTTCCTCGCCTGCCAATGGACATATACTAGTAATGCGAAACGAGCTCCGGCTCCGGATGTAAACAAACCCACTTTGTACACCCTACTGCACACAATTGTAGGGTACATTCAATGTACCGGTACGAGTTAGCTAGACCATGTAGGTAGAGATGCATCATGCATGCCATGGGCGACCTTTCTTCTTGTATTTTCATGCTTATCCATGTTCATTTCATGATGTTTGAGGCCTGAGTAGTAGCCTGTACATTGAATGTACAGTGGACAGTGTGCATACACTGTACTGGTGGTGTGCAGCAGTAGCTAGCTAGGCCTGTACCGGTGGTACTCGGCCTAGGCCTACCTGATCATACTAGCTGCAGCCTGAGGTGAGTAGGCCTGTAAGCAGATGATGTGTACACTTACCCGTCGTTTATCCAACTTTGCTATGACATTTGTCCGGCGAGGGGTGGCCGTTTTTTTGTGGACGAAGACAGTCGGCACTGCATCCTGTTTTAACTTGAATTTCACAATGCCCTCCATCATCTCCGCACGAACATCTTTCTCGAACTGATCGAGAGTGAAGTGATTCGAGCAAAGACGGAATTTGTTCCCAGAATTGTCCTTCTGTACACGGTCCAGGAATGCATCGATCCTCCCAACATCGGTGCCCATGCTCAGTGTCCAACGCCGGCAAAGTTCACGATCTCGCTTCGGGAACGTGTGAAACTGCACGGCGAAGGGAAGGTGACCTGCGGTTTCTCCATTCCGTCCCGAATGGTTTGCGCAACCAAAAGCTGCACAATGCGGCATATTTCCATAGAAAATTGACCTCTTTGTGTGCTCCCAGCCTACAGTCAATGACAGTGTCAGTGCAGTAGCAAAGTAAAATCAAAATGGCGGACTGGACAATGGCGAAGGGCCGTGAAACGTCATAGCCTCGCTTTGAATCGAGTCTCGAAGAGCGGCTGCTTCAAAACAATGGCGAATACCATGAATTTTACAAAAACACCTTGAAATCGTTACTGGAGGAGTTATTCATTATTTTCACCCTATAAATTATATAGATTTAAGATAAACTTCAATATAAATACAAGTAGGCGAGTTACAATAGTATTCCTTTAATACATTAAATCCATTGATATCTGCAACATGTCGCTTTTTTTTAAATCAGGAAACTCATCATTTTAAGTATTTTAATTGGATCCCAAGGGGACCATTGCACAGCACTGATGATGTCATCAGTGCTCAATGCATATTTATGAAGGTACAACCAATAGGCCTAGCAGTCACAGTATTAGGTCATTCACTACAAAGGTCGTCAACCTATTGACACTAGTGACATAACAATTCATGGCATAAGTCTCTATGGATTGATAAAAATTCAAAAGCTTACAATGTGTGGAGTCTCCCTTTAAACAGTTTAATGGGTGTGTCCTCAAATGTAGTGTGTATTGGCTCTTTCTGTCCCACTCCTTGACTTTGAAATGAAAAAGATGTTGAAACGAAATACTGGAAGCAGTGGAAATGTGACGTCATTCAAAATGATGGAGCTTACCCTAGGTTGTTACAGAATGTGTTGGGAATCATCAGTTGGGTCTGGGATGATGATGTAACTTGTAGACATTACGTAATTCACATCTACTAGTCTTATTACCACCAAAGGCCGCATATGCAATTGGCTGAGCACTAACCCACTCGGGCCGTACTCTATGTAAATGTACTAAATCACTAGTGATATATGACCTGTCTGACCCACTGTCAAACAGTAAAGTGGCTTCCGTCACACCCTGTTTACCAAAAACCTAACTTTGGCAGTTTGCAAAACAGTGTTTAAGCGATCACCCGAACTCGCAACACCAACCTGTGATGTAACACTTGCACTTAAATTACTAGAATCCTTGTCCTTACCACCACGATCTGCATTCTTCCGTTGTCCTTTTCCACCATCCGACGACGCACCATCTCTGGCAGGCTCAGATTTCTTCCGCTTTGCCGTACACAACAAACTGTGATGTCGATTACCACACTTTCCGCATCGCGCGACACATCGGCGAGCCACGTGCCCTTTGCAAAGACAACAGAAACAAAGATCAAGTGCGCGAACCTTGTTCTTGCGTTCAGACATACTCAATTTGAGTAAATTCAAAAACCTTAACTTTGGCAGTTTGCAAAACAGTGTTTAAGCGATCACCCGAACTCGCAACACCAACCTGTGATGTAACACTTGCACTTAAATTACTAGAATCCTTGTCCTTACCACGATCTGCATTCTTCCGTTGTCCTTTTCCACCATCCGACGACGCACCATCTCTGGTAGGTTCAGATTTCTTCCGCTTTGCCGTACACAACAAACTGTGATGTCGATTACTACACTTTCCGCATCGCGCGACACATCCACGAGCCACGTGCCCTTTACAAAGACAACAGAAACAAAGATCAAGTGCGCGAACCTTGTTCTTGCGTTCAGAAATGCTCAATTTGAGTAAATCACGACATTTCGCTGTGGGATGTTTTCTACCACACACACTACACAATGTCGGTGACTCGGAGACTGGCTCGGATGATGCCTGAAGAGCCATAGCCGATGAAAACCGGCCATCCAAACTACTCGAATCACTCTCCTCAGCTTTAGAAACAACCGTGTCTTTAAAGGTGTCAGAGCGTTCACGCCTCTGAATCTCCGTTTCAAGAAACTGCATGAGAAATGGTAAATCACTCTCCTTGCCTTCACCAGATCTGGACCATTCCAAACGAATGTCCTGAGGCAATCGAGACAAGATTAATGGTGTTAAAAATAGGCCGTACGTCTTGTCATCAACATCTAAAGCTTCCAAACTTCTAATATGGGAATTAATGTCATCTCTCAGCTTCCAAAGCTCGGCAACCGAACATTCTGATGTAATCGGACTAGACATGTTGAGGAGTGCCTGAATGTGAGCAAATCTAATACGTTCTTTCCTTCCATATCTTTTCTGAAGAACGTCACAAGCTATTTTATAATGGGGTTCAGTAAGGGACAGCCCCTGAATGGAAAGCAGGGCGTCTCCCTCAAGAAGCGTCTGAAGATACGTGAACTTGTTAATGACAGGAATGGAAGTCTTGTCCACGACGGCAATAAATTTATCCCAGAACGTCTGCCACTGGGTAATGTCACCATCAAACTTTGGTAGTTCTAACTTAGGCAGGCGTGTCGAGGTTGCGCTTGACGAAAAGGGAGGGTCTGGACTTACGACAGTGTCCGCATTCAACTGGGCCAACACTCGCACAGCCTCAAGTTTACAGTCAAAAGCTTTATTTCGAATAATACTCGCCTCAGTAATCTCTTTCTCCAACTCCTCCTCAGTAATCAACTCCTCTACCTTCTGCTGAATGTCGTCAACGGCCTGCAAACGTTTATCAAATTCTTCCATACGTAGCTTGATCTTCTCCGCCGAGACGTCCTTCTCACGCGTAATTTCAAGTAGAGCTTGGGCTTCCCTCGTAAGCCACCCTCTAGACGACGCCCGTGACGCCTTCAACTTGTTGACATCCATTCCCGTCTCCTACTCAACTCCCGGGTTTCGGCACCAGATTTCGCAGACGGGCCCGACCACTGCCGTAGGGCCGTCGGCCCGCTGCTACTAGCAGGGAAAAAAACACACGAACAACCTGTTCCCAATAAGGCGCAGTGGCAAATGCCCCGAATTCTTTATTTGTAAACCACAGATCAATTATTGTTACGAAAGATCAGTTACATAAGGACTACCAGAATATTATTAACAATGACAAGGTCTAGTCTCAGTAAACAAGTTAGCCCAACAAAGGCCTACACACTGGTTCAATGACCGTCGGTAACAGCGCGTAATGGACTGAAGTGGGGAATCTACAACAAATACAATAACCGACAGGGTACATGTAGCTGTTAATCACTGCGTTGTAGAACAACTAATTAAAGACTTTGATATTGCCATTCTTGAGCTCAACTGCAACCTCCATCAACTCGATGGGATAGCTGGTAAGGCAAGGTCAGTTTTGAAAGAGTGTAATGTCAAGTTCAAAATTGTGAGCTCCACTTTTGGGCAGGCATGCAAGGCTGCAAATCTTATTTATGGTGTGAACAAGCTGCGATACAAACAAGGGAAAGGAGACCCTGGTGCCTTCAAACGTTTCATAAAATCACATAACATCAGGTCTGGTCAGTTTGTGAGGTATGTTGGAAATCGTCTCCACGTCTTGTTCCATCTGGCTGGAGTTGTGTACTTCTACAGGGAGCAGTTGTGTGTTTTCCTTGGAAAGGACTCGGGCACTGCTAGGAAGTTGAAGAAAGCCCTNTGTCCACTATTTCCGACGGTAAAACTGGCCAATCAGGAAACGTTCCACCGGTCACCTGACAATGTGCACGTGCTCAACACGCACAGGTCTTTCTTGGTCGCTCATGTAGTCGGCAAGTGAATGTGTTTGCAACGAAGCGATCACTGAAGCGATTATGTAAAGACACCAGTCGGAGGGACATACCGCGCGACCAAATTGTGTAATTCAGTCGCGTAACAATCTGCCGCAAAGAGGAGACCAAAAGGTAAAAATGTTGAGTCGCTGGCATGGTCGCAAGGCCGATCGCCCAGAAAATCGCTCGAAAAATCGCTAGTGTGCGGAGCCCTTTACAGCACCCTGGATGCGCCTTTTCTATCACAACAGAGAGAACAAGACCTATCTTGAGATGGGAGAGCCACTCAGAACAGCTGTTGCAAACTTAAAACTCCTGGAAGACAACCCCCTGTCCATTCTTACCAGAACCACAGATGCATTCAATCTGCCGTTACTTGATGATGATCAAATCTGTGCTAGTCTTCAACAGGATGCAGTCCAGTCAGAGTGCGAGGTCGAACTTGCAGAGACAATAGCAGCCTTGGCATCTGGTTCTGTGAAAGTTTTGGAGAAACAGCTTAAATCTTACCTTGGTAAACTGTCTAGGCCAACTTCCGTCATGCTTGAGCAAACTGTCTCTGCCCCTCTACACAATATATTTGCCGAACAAACTCTAGGGTTAACTGACCATCAGTTTCGGAACCAGATATGCAGCAACACCTTGTCAAATTTGCCTTAGGTCATGCAGCTAAGTTGCGCAAAATTAGGAAGGAAAGAGCAGAAATGATCGAAAAGAAAAGGAGGCAGCACCTGGCAGAGAAAGAGAGGAAGGCAGTGCAGAGGGAGAGAAAAGGACTTGAAAAAGACTTGGAAAAAGTGGTCAATGTAGAGCAAAAATAGTGGATTTGTTCCCAACAATATGTGCAAGCAGGCAGAAACTGGTGGATGACCTGATTGACAATCCAACTTCCATAGTTGACAAATACATTCGCCATGTCTGAGAGGAAGAGGATGATGATGGAAATAAAGTTGATACTCTGTACCATGGCAAAGTCATCAAGTACAAGGTGTATGCTAAGCTTGGTCCATGCTACACCATCAGTTATTGGGAGTTGGATGGGAATGAGAGTGAGGACAATGAGGATGTCAAGCTGAAAATAACTGAGACAGTGTTTGACATAGTTAATGGGGATTTTGAATTGGCCTGATCAATGTGACTAGTAGAGGGGTGGGCAAGGGGAGTTGTGATGGAACTATCATTGGACATTGATATAAACTGACTCAAGTTATGGCTTGGAATCACAATCGATGTTCTATTTATTGACTTACCAGGGCAGGATACAGGAATTAAATCAGATCAATCTACACTTTAACAGGTCAGTTAGTCTTTTAGTTTTGAATGTTAAATTAATCCCTTCTTTGCAGATTTGGGATCTAGTGTTGTTTCGTCGACATTGCCGTCATTGGCTGGCTGTGAATCTTCCTTCTTCCTTTCTTCTGAGCATCAGATCCCAATCATTTAAATGAAAAGATATTTCTTTCCAGCATCGATTTAACCCTTTTTTAGCTCAGCTGACCAAAGGTCAGCGGAGCTAGTCATATGTATACTGAGTGGCGTCCGTATGTGTGTCTGTGTGTGTGTCGTCCGTTAANAGGCTCACCGTTGGTACAGAGAATGGCCGACTTGCCGGAAGATAGGTTCGACTGTACTGCCCCCTTTACATATTCGGCTGTGGACTTCTGGGGTCCCTTCATTGTTCGGGAGAAGCGTAGCGATGTGAAGCGCTGGGGCGTTTTGTTCACCTGTTTAGCATCCCGAGCTATACACTTGGAGACAGCCAACTCCTTGGATACTGACGCGTTCTTAAATTCCTACAGAAGATTCACTTGCCGAAGAGGCCCTGTGAGGCTGCTGCGTAGTGACCAGGGCAGTAATTTCGTGGGAGGCAAGAACGAAATAGCGGCTGCATGGAACGAAATGGATAAGGCCAAGATCTCGAGAGTACTACAGGAAGATAATTGTGATCTAGTTGATTTCAACATGAATGTTCCCCACTCCAGCCACATGGGTGGAGTGTGGGAACGCATGATTGGCTGCGCTAGGAATGCATTGGAATCCCTACTCCGTGATACAGGTCGACAGTTGGATGATGAACTGTTGCGAACATTGATGACCGAAACTGAGGCCATTGTTAACAGTAGACCGATTACCTACCTGGAGACTACAGATCCAAACGCACCCGAGGCACTCAGTCCGAGTCAGATATTGACATTGAAAAGCAAGGTGGTCATGCCACTCCCCGGTCACTTTGTCGCTGAAGATGTATATTGCAGACGTAGGTGGCGTCGTATACAGTACCTTGCCAACCAGTTCTGGGTGAGATGGAGGAATGAATTTCTACCTATCTTGCAGAAACGGAAAAAATGGACACAGACGAGTCGAAACGTAAAGCCAGATGATATTGTCATGGTGATTGATGAGAATGCGCCTCGATGACCTGATGACCAGGATGACCTGATTAGAAAGGTCAAGCTTAGAGTCAGCAGGGGTTACCTGGAGAGACCAATCCACAAACTGATCTCTCTGGTTCCCACTGCACGCGACGATGCTGCGCATGATCATAACGGTTAGGGGAGTGTTGGCATTCACAGCTGAGTCCACGTCAAGTTTGCATAACTAAGCTAACGTTGGCATTTGAAGCCCAGTTAGGGTAATAGGTTTTTCTGTTATTTGCTCAAGGTTGAACTAATGGTTGGTGTTTTTTAAGGTTTTAAGCCCGTGGTGTTCAGACATGTTTTATATTCTTCTAGTTTTATATTTTTCTAGTGTTATGAGACGAAGGTTTAGTGCGTTAGGCATAAAGCATTTTGAGGTGGTTTTGGTAAAATAAGTGGCCCGGGTAATTCCCGCACGGAGAGCCATTCTAGTTCAGTTAACTGCTGTGTGAAATGTGAAGTCTGTGATCGAGTTGTAGTCGAGCTAGTTTTGAGCTCTAGTTGTTTTGGGGTGCACCTTTAAAAGGTGGTGTTCTTGAAGTTGAACTTTGCTTAAAGCTGACCTGTGCGATTTTTATGGTGAAAATTGAGGTAACGTTTTTAAAGTCGAAGCGTACTTTGTATTCAGTTTGTAGGTTAAGAGTAGTTTGATAGCCTTAGTTATTTTGTTTACATTTGGCTGGTGTTTGTAAACACAAAATTCAGCCAATCAGAATGCACGAAAATTTCTTTTGTTGACATTCTGGAGAAGTTTGTTGATATTTTTCCCGAAAATTCATACCCTTTCAAAGTCTATTTCTAACTCAATTTTTTTCGCTTTCGATTCGCTTTAAGTATTTGTTTCTGGTATTGTCATTCTGCATATGCATCGGGTAGAAATCGCTAATTATAACCTCTTGCTACATACCCTGGTTCCACTGGCCTCGACAGATGGCGTTGGGGTATGAGAGTATGAGGCCAGGTACGCGCTAATGAAAAAGCCCTGAAAACAGGGCTTTTGTGACGTCACCAACGGTCGACAAGATGGCGACGTTGTTACCGCTTCAATGAGAAAATTTTGGATTTTTCATTGATTTCTATGGTATTATCACTGTCTTACCTTAACGCGGGTAGGTGTAACGCAGGATTGGGAAGCAATACTGTGGTCCTTTAAGGGGTGTGCATATAATCACAGTTTTGTCAGGATTCCTTGGACATGATGACAAGACGAGAGGCAACAACGTTTTACCATATCCAGTGGGAAGCACGGCCGTAGTGTCACTCTCCAAAGCATATTGAACGCATTTTCCCTGGAGTGGCTTCATCCCAGTGTAACAACAACAACCATGACCACCCCTTCTGTTAATTACTGCGAGCCCGGCCTTAGAAATCAATGAAAAATCCCAAAATTTTCTCATCGAAGCGGCAACAACGTCGCCATCTTGTCGACCGTTGGCGACGTCACAAAAGCCCTGTTTTCAGGGCTTTTTCATTAGCGCGTACCTGGCCTCATACTCTCATACCTGTTGAGGCCAGTGGAACCAGGCTACTTCCTACTCTCTGCAGCAAGCAACCAGGTTTCGTGTTCAACGCTTTGGGATTTTCTCGTGCGCCCAATCAGAAGCCTCTCTTGCGATAATTTATTCAATACGAGTACGCCGTTTAACTTCGTAGCGAAAAACACTAGCCTGGTGGTACATAATTGACTTCCCAACTGCCAGTCCTACAACAGACTAACAAATAGTCTCCATCGGATATTGCTTTCGCGGCTTCTTTTTGAGTACTTATAAGTCCTTGCACGGAGACTTAGCATTCGAATAGTTTCATCGAGCCCGCCATCTTGTCATTATACCCGAGCTGCCGATGCAAGCTTTGCCGTGATTGGATGCTATTTTTGGGACCGGGGAAATCCTTGAACACGGAATGTGGTTTGCTTGCGTGAAGGTCAAGGGAGGAGGGCAAGCCGTGTCTTGACCTGAACTCAGTGAAGATGGGTATTGTGTACATAGGTAACCTTCTCGAAGGACTTCAGGTATTACATGTAGCTGCCATAAACCTGTGTTTATAAAGACTGTACTAGGCCGACAGACCGTAGAGTAATTTCAATAAGTATATAAATAAATAAATGTTATTATTATTATCTGTCACCGCCAGCAGGCTTGTAATATTTATCATCAACAATGAAAATGGCTGGTTGTTGTCACAACGAAAATTTCAGTAGACTTGTCCTAGATTGGGGCATTTTAAAACCTGATTTGGGCTATCGACGAGTGGTTTCACTGTTGATGTGCTCTGTCATGTGTCTCCAACTAAAATGTGCAACGTTCGACGTCCTGCCAGAAAAAACACATTACATCTGTCAGACAAGTAAGAAGAGGGGTTCCTGCATGGAAAAGGACGAGGCATTCCAGTATCCTGGGGCCATGTTGTTTCAGATAAAGGTAAGATATTGACGTACAATTATTGAGGTCCAACACAAGCTCTCGAAAGAAAGCAGCACGCCAAGCGATATGATCATTCGAATAAAGCAAAACTTCAGACAAACCCAATGTAGGACATGCATTCATCTGACTCGCAGTCGTTTTGACCGTAATCAGCGGAACACATTTTTCACTTGATCTGGTATGTCTTCCAACTAATGCATGGCGAACACTGGCGACTTTTTGAGCGATTTTCTAGGCGACCGGCCTTGCGACCACAGCAGCGACTGGACATATTTTTAGTTTTTGCTGACTTGTTTGCGACAAATGCTTCGTCGAAGATCAGTGATGTCACGGAATGACATCACTGATCGACCTCAAAGGTAATTATCGCATGCGACGTAGTACATGTAGAAGCATCGGTAGTCGCCCCCATTTTAGTCGCTCGTGTGCGCCATCCACTGCTGATTTTCTGCGTTGCGACTTGCTTTGCAACTTGCTACTGATACCGGGCGCCGACCGATTGCCGACTGAAACTGATTACATCTTCGCCATCGGTGGAAATCACGGCCTAGCGAGTCCACTACGGCCGAATCGGTTAATGTCGTCCTGGGTATAACAGAAATATACGAGTTAGAAATGGATGGCCGCCATTTTGTTTCTCGCTTCAACTGAGACGACGGTTTTGCAATAAACATCGTCAAAATACCAGTCAATATCGTCAGCTTTTCTGCTCATCGATAGCATGGGTCAACTGTTAACATCTGTCTTAACACAATTTCAAAATGAAATGGTCCATGGACCATGTGCTCACTGGGTTGGACATCATAGTCTAATGACAGAGGGAGGTACATATCAGTTATGAGGAATCTGGGTCAAGTCATTCCCAGGTAGGACTTTGATGATTTTTGGGTTATGCCACCTGGCGGCCATATTGGATGTCCGATCGAACTGGAACTTCACATGCACATAAAGGTCATCTGCAGGGTGCCACATAGCACATTGGAGCGCTTTGGGTCAAGTCATTCCTGAGTTACAGCACTTTGATTATTTTCGGGTTACGCCACCTGGCGGCCATATTGGATGTCCGACCGGGCCGAAACTTCACATGAACATAAAGGTCATCTGCAAGGGGCCACATAGCACAATTGAGCGCTTTGGGTTAAGGCGTTCTTGAGTTACAGCACTTTGATAATTTTTGGGTTACGCCACCTGACGGCCATGTTTAAAGTCAAATCAGGCCGAAATTTGACATGCATGTAAAGGTCATCTGGATGAAGGTAAATATCAAATTACACCACCTGGCGGCCATACTGTATGTCCGATCGGGCGGAAACTTGGTATTTTTAAGGTATCCCTCCAATGCATGTTTATGCAAGATATGAAGTCGCTCGGTGAAATAATGACAAACTGTGGCAGGTTCGTCACTTTTGTTGAACTTTGACCTCTGTGACCTTGAAAAGTAGGTCAAATCAAAAACCCGTTATATATGTTATGTATCCGTATTAGCTACACCTATGATAAAAATTTGGAGATGATCTAGTCATTAGTTCAGGAGTTATTGCACTTTTTGTGTTTTTGGTTTCCGCCACCTGGTGGCCAAACTCAGAGTCGAATCGGACCGAAACTTAGTGTCTCGGGTCATCTGACCTAGGGGTATATATGTACCAAGTTTCAGATCAATAGCTCTAGCGGTTACGAAACGTGCCCTGCTAACGGACCACGACGGACGACGACGACGGACGACGGACGCTGCACCATCGTAATAGCTCACCCCAGTGAGCTAAAAATGAGCAAACGAACAGAGCCGATCTGCGTCATATATTTGTTCGGTGTCGTGCATTCATCTACGTTCGCATCGACATTACATCAGCCGTGCTGCGAGTACTACTGCGGATTTGAGTGACGATAAACTGCACGAAAAATTCTTTGATGACTGTCGGTACAATTACAGTGTATTAAAATGGTGCCCGTCATGTCGGGCGCTGGAGCGATGTCTTTGGACTTATCATGCTTGTGCATGGTCATGTGGCATTTGCAAGAACAATCTCGTCTTCAGGTGCTGTATCCAATCCTCGGTATACTTTTGTAGATCGAACTATACCCAGGGTATAGTTTTGTAGGACGACATTGAACCTGGGCATATTTCTGTTATACCCATGACGAATTAACCGATTCGGCGCTACTACGGCGATCGAGTGTCCAGTTGCAAAGCAAGTCGCAACGCAAAATCAGCTTCAAAATCAATGGTGGATTCCTAGCTTTAGATTTTCGACGTACAGTCATGGAAAAAAGTAAATGGACCGCAGTTTTCCTTGAATATCGCCAAACCATTGCGATGTAGGAGAGTGAGCCTAACACATGTGATAGCAAATTTTGAATCGAGAGCTTTCATATCATGTCTTAAATTTTCAACTATTTTCATTAGAAAATATTTGGGTTTCAGCTCACTCTTTTCTAGAGTTTCAGATTGTAAAGTTCCACTTGAAAAAGACCCCGGTTGGGGTCGAAAATTCGTGAATTCTGGAGATTGACTTCTTGCTTTATATCATTTTCATTAGAAATGTGGTTTTCAACCACTTTTATCGAAATTATACTGCGCATGCCAGACACACCTTTGAAAAAGCCCTCCTGGCCTATAGCGAACCGCCCGAATGACGTCGGACTTGTCAATTTCATTGTGTTTGTCCGAACTTGCTTTGTCCTGTCGCACCTTCGACAATGTGGACACTCCGTAAAGGCTAGTTGTTATCTAATGTTTGTCCGAATTTGAAGGTAAAAATAGAAACCGGGCGGTATGCTATTGTGAGCTGTATTGTGATTTCTACTTCACAAAGAATGAGCAAAACCAGGTCATGGAAGGTGGTGGTAAGACGGTAAAACTAAACCTCCAGGTGGCTCTACTGTACTATAAGTCCAAGTGTCACTGTTTGCAATATGGCAGACTGTGGAAAGTAGAGTATTCAGAAACTCGAAAATGAGTTACCGGTATCAAAAAGAGGAGTGCCATTTACAGGCAGAAAAAGTGATCTGATCATTTTCAACCTCAGATGCCTCCATCATTGACGTAATCATCGTATCAGACTCGATATTTTGTCCATCACACTTTTATCTGATGGCACAAATGGCTTCTATAACCAGTTAACACCTGGCGCAATAGAAACAAGTACCGCCCTTAGGTTTTTATACCCTAGGAATCAAATAAGCTGATTACTTTTGATCTGAGATGTTCGGGGCATGGTGATATCGACGTTCGATATCACAAAATTTGATATTTTGAGATAATTTGCCACATTGTCAACTGATCAACATGAAACAAGTCTTGTTCATGCCTGCTCACCAAAGGACAGGATTGTGTAAAAATTCTCAGCCTCATGTATCCGGGTGATTGAGATATCATGAGATTTTGACATTTTCAAACTTGATAATTTGAAATATCTCTGCCCGTGGTTGAGGTAGAGACATGATATCACCCATACTTAGGTTATTGAGGATGCCCATTTCGATTATGCAATGACCCTGATGATCATAGGTCAAGGTCAAGGTCAGAGGTCAATGTCAAACTTCCCAAAGAACTGATAAACAATGAAACTCACTGAACAGGAAGTGGATAGTATAACTTATAGTACAGTAGAGACCCCTATTATCGAGAGGCTGAACTATATTCTGGATAGCGCCATTTCCTACACAGTGTCAATTTTTTAACGCGGTCCACTTGTGATACTCTATTTGGTAACTAGTGGTTGACTAACAGTAAACTTCATTGATGTAAATTCAATTTGACGCTATTTGAATTGTGTGGGTGAATTTCCTATCAACTGAGTGCAAGCACACGTCAACACACAAAAAGCTATTGAATGGCCATTTCTGATCTACTGAAAAGGACAATAACAGCAAGGGACTGTGTCAAAGGTGTGTTTGGCATGTGCAGCATAAATTCGATAAAAGTGGTTAAAAACCACCTTTTTAATTAAAATAATTGAAAATTCAAGATATGATATGAAAGCTCTCGATGAGAGGAATACACTCCTATAAAAAATTTCAGTGAAAACCTGCAAATAAAAAAGTAGCGAAAAACATGACTTTACAAAATTCCTTCCCTCAAAGGTGGATTTCACCGGATTTTCTGTACTTTGATATCACCAGATAGCCAGGAAAATTTGCTATCACGTATGTTAGGCTCAGTCTCCTACATCAAAATGGTTTGGAGATATTCGAGAAAAACTGCTGTCCATTTACTTTTTTCCATGAGTATACGTACATGTATAATCTCAAGGGAACTGCAGAACAGCGATATTGGCAAGTGTGCTTATTTTCTTAACCCTTACGCGCCCAAACTCGCCGTTTGGCGAGCATGGCCTGAACCACACACCATCGGACATTCAAACTGACATAGAATCGTAACCAGTGGACCGATTGATGTCTGCTTTGCATATTTTTTAATGCGAGACTCCTCCCCCCCCTTCAATACGCGATTTTGCTCCGTTCGAAGAAACCTGGCTAAAATTGCGTTTTAACGTATGTCCCGGGGCCTAGATTGACAGACTCCAAAGTGCAAATCTGACTTGTTGTGACAAAATGGCCATATCTCCGGAACGGAAGCAGCTCCGACGACGCGACTGGCGCCAAAAGAAAAGTAGAAAAAAGTCGCTTTTTGACTAATTTTCAGACGCGTAGGAGCAACGGTTATCGAGATATAGACGTTTAAAGATTGGCAACCTGACGAAAACGTAGACAGAATTTGACTATTCCCTCACAAGTTGCATCTTCGGCTCTGGCCTGTTTCTCTCACAGACATTTTGGAAGAAGCAAACCTACATGAGGTCGTGGCCCATTGAGTTGCCTCCAGAATGAGTGTCTTGTCGCCAGTTTTGGTTGCATACTGTGGGAGCTAGGTGCGTTTTTGTAGAGACATCAGAAATTCATGTTAGGAAATGTACACTTTTCAAATTATTCGGGGCGCGTAAGGGTTAATAAATACGTCAAACACAGGCAAAATCTTCTGCGAAGTACAGCTTAGGTCAGACAGTTCCTTTTGTGCCACCTCTGACAGTCGATAGAAACTTCCCTGTCACCGCATCCTTTCATGAAACCCGTCCTCTGGTAATGGTCTTTTATGAAGAAAGGCCAGTGCCCTGGGCGAAAAGTATTGTCTACGGTTTAACCGACAGGAAAAGCTATCACTTAATTTACAAACACAGATTCTATCTAAAAACACCAATGCTAATCGCTGAATCGGTTTCCAATTACTCCTCTATGTTCATGTACAAACAATCCGCTAAAAGATGTCTCATCACTGGTGTCGTGAAACTCTACGACTTTTGCAAGGGAAAGTTCATCGGACGTTTAGAGCTTCCCACTGAAATGCGCCGCCTTTGGAAGTACGTTGAGTGTAATTACCTCTACGGAAACGTCCTGAGTATTTTATCACAATTCGTGCACTTTATTGATATCAGCAAATTTGCATTTATGTATGATGAAGCCAACTGTTCCTATTTTGTTACAATTGCCATATATTACCCTATCGTGAAGGAGGAACGTGGTAAAGTAGTTTATAGAATGGTACGTAATAATTCAGTAACGTTTAAAATGAAGCAGAAGAGAGGTAACTTTGCCTATATTCATTTCCTGCAAGAAGGGAATAAGGCAATCATTATCCACAGAGTACAACCCGAATCGCTGCAGTTTATAATTGTACACAATTTACAGAAAGGTTTATCAGAGGGACAAGTGTTCAACTTGAAAAGTTTCGGTAAAAATAAAATAGGCGCCATAAAGACGAACATACGGTCTGGAACGAGCATTCTACAGTATAAGTTAATCTCATATTCCATAGTCCTTATACATGTATGTGATTCTATGAACAGTTTGTTGCTCAAGCATGTAAAAGTTAGGGTGAGGAAAATTCATGTCAGTAACGCACTGAAAAACATACACTCGTTTCAGCTGTTAGCGCTGGACTCTCATGGTAATATACTGTTAATTGACCATCAGAAAGATCGACTTGGAAATTCCCGATTTCATAAAATTCTTGTTTATAGCAACCGTGAGAATAAAGCACCTACAGTGTCGCATCACATGTGAGTACACATCTCACATTTTGACAATTAATTTGTATCTTTTCAAGGGACAAAGTTAAAGAAATGAGACTTGAATATACCCCAGCGATCATTGCACACTCATGCCAAAAATAAATGGACAGCTGTTTTTTTCTTCTGTTGCTGAGGTATGCACACGATGGGGTTGAAGCTTTGACACCTGGGGCCATATGCATAAAAGTACTTAAGTATGAAAATCCCAAGGGATTCCCTCAAACCACCACTAAAGTGGAAATCTTAACTTAAGGGAGATGCAGAAAGCTACTTTGGAATAGTGAAAGCCTCAAAATCACCCTTAACTCTAAGTGTGGTCACAGTTCCCTTAACTGACTCCTTAACTTCACAGTTGTGGCAGGCACAGGTTGGAATATGGTATCCATGCTGTTTTTAATGCATGCTAGCCAAATAGGCCGGGGAAATTATGTGCTAGGCTAGGGTGGGATAACATTGAACTGTGCCAAGGATTTTGATTTGACAGACCATGCATCCTCTTTTTGTCCTACCAATTTGGTAACCTCTTTTTTGCTTTCCACTCAGTGTTAATAGCCACTTTACACAGTTCCTAACATAGTAAAATGTGCATTAATTTACAGCATTGCCTGCTGTCATGTTCATGTAGCCTACATTTGAGAAACCTTCCTTAAGTATAACACGCAAGAAATCTGGGAAACCCCTTGAAAATACTGAAATTTCATTGGCTGACACCACAATTCCTGGAAATACTTTAGTTAAGGGTTGCCCTTAGCTGAGTATGCCCTTAGTTTGTTTTATGCATACACCTTAAGTATGGCACTTGGTAAAGTGAAATCCTTAGACTTTAAGGGTAAGTTTTACACTTAA
>NMRB01001797.1:132770-150485 GCA_002633025.1 Notospermus geniculatus | reverse complement strand
CGACGGCCCAGTCTCGGGCTCGAATTTAGGTTTCGGTTTTATCATAAGCGGACCTCTGACCTCATTTGCAAACGGAAATTTTACATTCGGCAATTTCCGATTGTCGTCGGCGAGATTAACGCACATTCGATGAATTCCCATTGTGTTATGCAGATTCGGGGTGAGAGGTCAGACTAATTAGATTTCGACCAATGGGAGTATTTATTTTGTTTACATTTAGAGAACGGAAAGAATTGAGCACTTTGTTGTCGACATCCTTGTCTGTACCATTTTTTTTAAAAACTTGGTGATTCCTTCAGGAAATCGGGTTTGGCTGCCTCTCGGCCCCGGACTTGCTGTATCTTTCTTTTGAATTTCTCAATAAACCAATACAATGCAAAAAATACAAAAATACTGTTTGATTGCCCATGTCAGTGGTGAAATTTATTTCCCTTTCCAAACGTGCGTCTCCGTGTTCATGAACAAATCCACCTGTGTATGAATATGTCTCTTTAATTCCTTTTTCATGTGGCTAATAATGTTATCAGCAATAAAAGCTCCTAAAAGAAATAAAAAGAGTTATTTAATCGAATATGACGGCGGGTTCAAAGGGAACATGCCCACACATCGTGTCAACGCAGAGCAAAACCTACATGTCAGAAGTGGGATTCGAACCCACGCCCGGAAGACCGGACTGCGACCTGAACGCAGCGCCTTAGACCGCTCGGCCATCCTGACTGTTGGATATCGTACATGTATTTAAAGTCAGACCTTAGAGTCTAGTTGATTGTTGTTGAGAGAACGGCGATTCAACCCTTGCAGCAGCGCCCTGTGAGGCCTGATGAGTTTCCTTGCCTGTTATATACTCTCCTCATACAACAAATACATGTATGTCTCTATGTAACTTAAGCTATTCTTTAGGCTAAAGTCCGACCCGTGCATACGGATCTTTCTCTATGCTTGAAACATTGAGAAAAGGCAGACTTTAATGAAAGTCTGGCTGAAGTCCGACCCTAGCATACTGCCCTCAGTCACAGCATTCGCAGTGCTATCTCTGTCAACGACACCCGGTTCGAGTTGGCTATCAATGGGCTGCAGTCCCGTCGCCACTCTTGGTTTCCGTATGGGACTTACGCCAAGACCGATGGCACAAACGACTGCCCATAGTTTTCTACAGCTGAGTTGCCCATAGAAAACGACGAATTGAGAATTGCAAGTCGAATGTTCATAATAGGGAGGTTTATAAATCAAAAGATAAACGTAAACGTTAACGACAACGTAATTTTTGTACCGAAAATGCAATATAAAATCTGGTTAGGCCTAATGCGTGGTATGAAAAATAACGTTGTCGTCGTAAAGTTTACGTTTATCGTTTGATTTATAAACCTTCCTAATATTGTGGAGGCTTATGTTTTTCTTCTTACAGCTTCTGGCTGGCGGACTATGCAACCAGAACTATTTGTGCCACTGCGGGGACCTCGGCGATGCAATAATTGTACGCGTCATTGGGTACTCCTTGAGCGCCCTCTCCCGGACAGAAACAGAAATAAAGATGAGGTACCTTTTGAGCGAGGTTGGACTGGGACCTACACTGTATTGTACTTTTAAGAACGGACTCTGCACCAAGTTCATCAACGGGAAGGTTTATCCCACGGAGGAAGCAAATGTATTCTACACGAATGGAGCACTAAACAGGTACTCGTTGCCGTCTGATTGGTTATAGCAAAAATTCATAAGCGCTCGCTTATGAATTTTTGGTTATAGGTAGGTTGCGCAGCTTCCGACTCCGCCTTCCACTACCAGAATGAATTGCAGTCCGCTGTAGACATCCTTGATAAAAACGATTTGATAGACGTTTGCAAATCGTAAAATGCGCCATAACTTTGTGGCAGAATAATTTTGATACGTATTTCGGAGTGCACGTAAATCGCAAATGTTATAGTCGTGTTTCAAGTCGTAACGATTAGGATTACGACTTCAATATTCATTTTTTATCCGCACTTCCGATTTATAAGGCCAACTTTTTATGCCTTCAATTTATGGTGTTTGACGAATTGAAAACGTCATCAAATCGTTTTTATCAGGGACGTCCATAGCGGACTGCTATTCACTCTCGTCGAAGTCGGAGTCGGGCCGCTGCGCAACCTCTCTAATGTGTCTGTTGGTGCTAACGAGACAGGATGGCCCAATCAAGGCACTTGAAATTACAACATACATTAACATACATGATGTTAAAAGTGGCACTGTATTCCTTCCCTATCCTGCGCTAAACGTACCCGCGTTAAGGGGGACCTCTATTGAAAATGCTGTTAACTACCGCTCATCAACCTCGCCCCATGTAGAGTAACTCTCATTCCTAGGGTGTCCACGTAATACATGCATTGTAGTACAGAATGGAAAATCATAGAATATCTGCGTCTAATCTTGCCGACGACAATCGGAAATTGCCGAGTGTAAAGTTTCCGAATGCAAATGTAGGTCAGAGGTCCGCTTGTGATAAAACCGAAACCTGAATTCGAGCCCGAGACTGGGCCGTCGATAGATGAATAGGCGACAATAGTAAATGTGTTCATTGGCTTATATACTAAATTGGGATGGTTGGAGAGGTGATCCACACCCAACAGTCGTTCTCCACCTCTTAGTTATCAATGAAGGCGGAGAGATGGCCAAATTTCTAGGCCTATTAGCAGATTTAGGCGATGTGTTGGGATTTTACCGCCAGCCAGTTTGGGTCGCGTCAATAGGCCAGGTTCTATTCGGTGACACCAGGTGTCCCATAGCATAATCTGATAATATAAGGGCGCGGCCTGTCCGACTTCACATGTTGTATTGTCTCTCGTCCACCAGAGCAGTTACTTTTGTGATTCGTTATTGTACCTCAATACTATTTGTTTCCACTTCATAAGAAGTGACTGGCCAAAAATTAGGGACACAAAATCGTTTTGTTATATGAATGGAGACAAATAACGTGCTCTGTTCTTTCCGATCGCCAAATGTAAACAATAACAAATACTCCCATTGGTCCAAATGTGATTAGCCTGACCTCTCACCTCAATCTGCATAACACAATAGAAATTCATAGAATCTGCGTCTGATCTTGCCGACGACAATCGGAAATTGCCGAGTGTAAAGTTTCCGAATGCAAATGCAGGTCAGAGGGCCGCTTAACCGAAACATGAACTCGAGCCCGAGACTGGGCCGTCCATAGGTGAAAAGGCCCAGAAATTTGGCCATCTCTCCGCCTTCATTGATAACTAAGAGGTGGAGAACGACTGTTGGGTGTGGCTCACTACTCCAACCATCCCAATTTAGTATATAAGCCAATGAACACATTACTATTGTCGCCTATTCATCTATCGACGGCCCAGTCTCGGGCTCGAGTTTAGGTTTCAGTTTTATCACAAGCGGACCTCTGACCTGCATTTGCATTCGGAAACTTTACACTCGGCTATTTCCGATTGTCGTCGGCAAGATCAGACGATCCAAAGAGATGAAAAGCACAAAAATTGACACACAATATATGATAAATAAAAAGGCAATTTCCAGAGTGTTTGCGAATTTTCGACCCCAACCGGGGTCTTCTTCAGGCTGGAACTTTACAATCCGAAACTCTAGAACAGAGTCTGTTCTAGAGTTTCGGATTGTAAAGTTCCAGCCTGAAGAAGACCCCGGTTGGGGTCGAAAATTCGCAAGATCAGACGCAGGTTCTTTGAATTTCTATATACATGTATTGTGTTACCTATTACATTCACTGTTAGGTTGAGCAACCAATTTTTGGGGCTTGGACTCTTTTCATTCCTTAATTGCTAACCCGTCCTGTTTGGGTTGGATACTTCAGATCTACATTTGGGTTTCAGCTCAGGCTTTTCTAGAGTTTCAGATAGTAAAGTTCCAGCCTGAAGAAGACCCCGGTTGGGGTCGAAAATTTGCTAAATATTCTGGAAATTGACTTTATATTCTTCATCATATTGTGTTACTAGTAGGCTATGCAGATTGAGGGTGAGAGATCGTATACCGTCACGCTCCTTTAACTGTACGAAAGCAACTGTATAGGGCCTAGTTTCGTTATTTATCCTGCAGTGCAGTTGCCAAGGAGATGGCGAGGTACCACACGCAAGATGTGTTGATGCGGGCAAAAAGCATGGGGTTCGACACCACAAAGACTGCCTTTGGGACGTATTCAGAAGCTCTGCTGAACAAATGGCCATCTGAGTTCAGCGACACAAAGAAAAATGAAAGGTATAACTGTAACAGGCCTACATGATGGATACTAGTCCTACTTCAGACAGTAATGTACGGTGGCCCATAAGGGACATATATTTTTTGTTTTATTTTTTTTCATAATTTTCTCAGCGGAAATAATTTTATTCCGTGGAGAAAAGTTTACTCCACGTGGAGGTAAGTTTATTCCACGGAGAAAAGTATGAAAATAAATAAAAATATAAAATGAAAAATATATGTCCCTTATGGGCCACAGTAGTATTAAAATGTAAGAAACCAAAATGTCATCGTGAAACATCTGTTACCATGTAACACGTTCATTGGCTTTTTTCATAAATCATCGTCAATTCAGTTTTCTTTGATCCGACAGATTCATCAACTGCATCCCGCAACTCTCTCGGTTACAAGACGAACTGGCGTTTCTTCGTGAGATCGTTGAAGTCGACCTCGCCTCGACCATCACGTTGTGTCACAATGACACCCGCCCGGCCAACATCGTCTGCATGGAAGGAAAAGGTACCCGGATGTTGAGGATCTCCTTGCCCAGCTGTGAAAACACGCACCGAATCCGACCATGAGCTTGGTTGGCAGGGTACATCCACTCTTCCAAGTGGTAGGCCTACCTGGCTAATAAGGAGCCTACATAATAGGGAGGTTTATAAATCAAACGATAAACGTAAACTTTACGACAACAGTGGCACAATTGGCCTTAAAACGAAAAGATACCAAAAGATGGCACTTCACTAGGCTAACCAATCACAGTCCATTATTCTTGTTACTGGGTTGCAGAAACGGAAAAACAAAACTTGATTGGCTCATTTGCTCATATGGTCGTCTTTCAGATGAGGTAGCCGTGTCGTTCATAGACTTCGAAGGAATGGGCCTCAATCCATACACGTTTGACCTTGGAATGTTTCTTGACTGCATTGCTGCACGTAAATATTTTTCTTCCTGGGGTCTTGTCATACGAAAATGTGACACGTGTAAATGACATTACCACGTGGTAATGGGCGAATTTTACACATTTTTCACATATTTTGTGTAAAATTCGCCCGTTACCCCGTGGTAATGTCATTTACGCGTGTCACATTCGTACGACTTTGCATGTAGACAAGTTTGCATGCTAACCTGCGTATGTTCTAATGAATAACACTACCACTACGCATCAAGTTAGATTTCACCATTCAGTGTACTTTACAAATACTGGTTGCCTTACTTAAATATTTTGTGCTCTTCGAAGGCCTGGAGCCTGACCCAGAACCCCTGAGGCACAGCAAGGAGTTCCGCGTTTCATGGATCAGGAAATATCTAGAGTGGAAGAAAGAGTTTGGAGAGTTGAGGGAGGATATCACCGACGGATTTCTCGAAGACGTTTATCAACAACAGGAGATGATGGCCATGGTAAAAAAGACCGTGTTCGATTACTCACACCGGCCAGGCACTAGCGCATTCTCAGACATGCGCATTGGCCAGTAAAGAACGCTGTCGTGTTCGACACGAGTAAATTGTCATGGCGGACAGCCCGCCATGACATTTACTCGTGTTGAACACGACAGCGTTTGATTTCTTTTGCACGCCGATGTGTGCGAGGGCTGTCGCGTTTCATCTCGGAAGTGACATGGTACCAAAAATTCATAAGCGCTCGCTTATGAATTTTTGATGGTACCAATCTACGTAGCGCTTCGTCCATCACGTGATCATCCGAAAAAATAGCCGATGAAAAACTCGTTGATACAGGTTTAAAACACCACTGATTGCGCTTTTGTTGTGGGACGAGTGCGGGGTATGGAAACCAACGGACTTGGGGGGGGGGGGAGAAACCTTGTTTTCGATGGGTGGCAAAGTTCGGGGTAATTCATGTGGGCATGTCGATATTTGATGTCGTCGAGGCAATGTTTAAAGGTAGTGAAATTTTGTTTGTTCCATTCCAGGCGGGGCATTTTCAACTTGGATTGCTTCTGGTCCACTGTGCCCACAGTCCGATGGAAGAACAGGAAACAGTGGATTTTTTATCGTGAGTATGGTGTTTACACGGTGTGGGTGCGTTCCGGATCGAGACTAGATGATCGAGGAGGGTTCGGTTATTTTTCCCCGTGTAAAAGCGAAACAACTGACCTCCACCTTCCTCGGGCCAGTTCAGTTCGCCGCGTGAGTCTCGGGAAGGTGGAGGTAGGTGGAGGCCGGTTATTCTCTCGTGTAAAAGCGAACCGGCCTCGTGCGGGATTGAGCACGTTACCTGAGTGACATCACCGATCACTGGCGCACTTGCTGTAAGTTACCTGTGAAGAAATCACGCGCAAGATTTCTCAAGCACTGCTCATGCTGTTAGAAGGATAGGCCTATAGTTTATCGATTTTTAGTGATTATTTTGTACTTACGATAACTGTAAATGTTGATACACGCCATCTAGTGGCACGCATTCGAAGAACCGACCACGAACAGGATCGAGGCCGGTGTTACCGAGGTCGCACTGCGTAAAGCGATCAATCCATCCGGAACCGAACCCGCCCGAGGAGGGTGGAGGTATGGTGTATCCCCATTTCGCCTACACCCATTTCGCCTACACCCATTTCGCCTATTCACCATTTCGCCTACACCCATTTCGCCTACACCCACTTCGCCTATTCTCCATTNATTTAATTCTTCGGCATCGATAAGGCCAGATAAAAAAATACTTGTTTGGCGTCCGGGCACTTTAGTTTTCAGGGTAGGGAGGGAGGTTTTTATTTTTAGTAGTTTTTTGCTGAAAAGATAGGTCAAAACAAATATTTTTTTTTTATTTTCAAATTTTAGAGTAGGCGATTTTTTAATGGAAAATGCATTATAAAAAAATTCAGGGGTCTTGGCATTTTTCAGGTCGGGAGGGGACGCTGAACAAGTATTTTTTTATGTGGCCTAATTTCATCAAATAACGATCGTGAGGCTGGTCCCGATTGCACAATGTAGAGTGCAACTGTGTACACATGTACAACGTTTGTGGCGGTGGAAGTATAGACTTACCAATTCACTATTAATGCGTTTATAATCCGCACATAAATCATTACAATCACGTATGTCATTATCTACATGTATGCTAGTTAAACAATCCAAAAAAGTGACATCCTGGTCAAAACTATCGTTATTTTATAGGTTATCTTCGATGTCTTTATCAATATCCGCAAACACGCCGTGTTTTTTGTAGCGATATAAACATGTCTCCCTTACCAAAAAATCTCGAACAATAGTCCGTTCGATTTTTATCCCATTGACATTGTCGACCTGTCGAAGAATTCTTTTCGTTCATATATAGGTTAACTTTTTTAGATGCATTCTCCACACATCGCTGCTCAGTTAGGCCACACTTTTTTTATTCCTTGTTTCGCGAGCCCGCCGCTAGGTAAAAATCGCAAAATGGAAAAAAAACTCCGGGTTTTCGCTAGCCCGCCGCTCCAAAAACTCGCCAAAATGGAAAAAAATAAAAATATGCCGAGATCGAAAATACATTTTTCAAAAATATGACTTCTGTCAGTTTTACCGTCCGATCGATACGTGGTTTCTTACAGTTCTAAACGCGACGGCACTGAAATGCCAACAGTCTCACGCAGATCTTCACTATTGCTCTACCGATCGTAGGTGTACAGTACCGGTACAAAACAGAAACCCGACTTTGACTTGCTCGAGGCTGTCATATCCAACATGGCGTGTTTCATGGTGACTCGGCACCTCGGACCGAAATTTGAGCGTGCCTGCACGCAAATAAGCGATCGGCTCCTGTGTCCGTCGTCATGCAGTCACTCCATTTATACCACCAGTTGACCCTATTTTGGAATAAAACTTTATTTTTTTCTTCTCCTCCGCTATTCAGAGGCCTTGGATAACTTTCGAGAAATCAAAAAATAAAATTTTTTGTTTTCATTTTTTTCCGCCCTCCTCTGATGGAGGTGCTGAAAAAAGCTCGCGAAACAAGGAATAAAAAAGTGTGGCCTTACGCAGCTCCTCCTTGGGCTTCACGGTAAAATATACTAGGGAGTTTTCGCAAAGTCCCCCGAAACGCCAACGCGAACGCCAAACCCATTTTTCGCGTCGGGGTTTCGGGGGCTTTGCGAAAACTCTCTATTACTTCAGTCGACCCGCAAAGGTGATTGGATATAAATCAAAGTATTTTCATTTTCCGTAGATAAATTATTTACTGCGGTTGATTTACAATAACTTGTTAGAGCACCGAATTGTATTAAGCCATGTCTTCACTCTACATGCTCTAATTCTTCAGCATGAATATTAGAAATAATTTTTTCGTGGTGTCGGTTACTATACATCCAGTGACGTACTAGCTTATGACCCACGTGTTCTTCGTAGTGGACTGCGATAGGCCAATTGACTGGACCAGGATACCAGGCATAACGCAAGGTTTAACTGCCGTTCAGCACTGAATACCAACTTCAAAGTGACATAGCGCTAATAAAGAGTGAGGCAGAATGAATGTTCGTGAAGGTAAGGATGACAAAACGTTAGACGCACGAATAATGCCCGGTCTTTATTTCAGCGTTAAGCCTGGCACACACTAGCGAATTCGGCTATTCCTGACCGATTACATAAGCAGAATTCCATGTGTGCGGGCGATTTCAGGCGAGAATTTTGTCGTTTCTGACGAAAGCGCGAATATCAAGCACGTTTGATAATTTTGGCCAGGCCTGACCGATTCCATACGGTGTGCGGCGGACGTCCGCGATTTAATCTTCCAAAACAGGGGCGGATCCATGATTTCGGAAAAGAGAGTGCAAGAAACATTGAAATCTGCGGTGAATTTCAATGATTTGCTCGAAATTTCAGAATTTCACGGTCAATTTTACAGACTTGTCGGCCGAATTTGCCAATTTTGAGATTCGCCGCAACAGCACTTACCCAGAGCAGCTTCAGTGAAACCTTGATTAAGCCTTGTTTCCTGGAACCCGGAAAGCCTGAGATTTGGAAAGCCTCAAGTTTGATTTGAGAGCAAACCAGACATCCTGAGAACATCAGGCATTCTTAGTGCTCGCTCCCTTCCTCACCGCACACAAACCCCTGAGAGAATCCGCCTGAATCGGTGGAGGATGTACAAATGTAGTTTTGTAGGAAAATGGAAGGGCTGGGGGAAATATTCCTCCTGCGACTTAAAAATGTTCAGCAAAAAAGTATAAGGGTAGGGACACACCTAACGCGATTCGTTGACGCATGCGGCAACGCCTTTGTTATTTTCCGCCGCACTGCACGCAAACAAAGGTTTTGACGCATGCGTCGCCCAATCGCATGCGAATCGCGTTAAGCCTAGGGATACACTGAACGCGATTTACCCATCGCGCGCGTTGTTTCTTTGTTATTTCATGCCGCAATGCCTCCGAAACAAAAGAGATCCGTGCGAAAATCGCGCGCGATGGGTAAATCGCGTTCAGTGTATCCCTAGCCTAAGGCCTGTTTACACCGGCGGCTGGCGGGCGCGATTGCGTTTGCGTCTGCGTCTGCGATCGATTGTGTTCTAGCTTGTGTCAAATGAGTGTTTACACCAGCGATCGCGTCTGCGGACGCGTCTGCGAGTCGAAAAACGCGTCCGCAGGGAATGGTCCTTGGAGCAAAGAATCGCGCGTTTTTCTTGCCGCCTCGGGGATTTCGCGGGGAATGCACACTAAAAATGACGTACGAAATCGCGTCCGCAAACGCAGGTATAAACAGCCGAATCGCGGGCGGAATCGCAGCCGCAAACGCAATCGCGCCCGCCAGCCGCCGGTGTAAACAGGCCTTTAGGTGTGTTCCTACCCTAAAGCGGGTGATCCACTGTTGCGATTTGGGCTTGAGACGGGGTTGCGTTCCCTTGCGGTTACCTTATAAGGACTTCCGATTGCCATATAAGGCGATCGCAAGGGACCGCAACCCCGTCTCAAGCCCAAATCGCGACAGTGGATTCGCCGCTTTAGGGTGGGTATACACTACACGCGATTCGCACAACGCATGCGATGGTTCTTTGTTATTTCATGCCGCAATGCCTCCCAAACAAAAGCAATTCGCGTGCGATTCTAAATCGCTTGGCGAATCGCTTCTAGTGTGCACCCACCCATACTGTGTTGAGAGTTAGGGTAGGGACACACCTAACGCGATTCGCATGCGATAGGGCGACGCATGCGTCAAAACCTTTGTTTGCGTGCAGTGCGGCGGAAAATAACAAAGGCGTTGCCGCATGCGTCAACGAATCGCGTTAGGTGTGTTCCTACCCTAACTCGTTACTACTTTGGTGAGGTAGTTTTGCTGATTTTATGTGAATTTTGTAGATTTGGGTAGCAAGGTGACCATCCGGCAATGCACCCATGAAGACATCTTGGTGCTGTATAAAATGACCAACGAGGATGACTGGAACCAAAGTCTAGTTAAGCTCGAAATCTACCGCCGATGTTTCCTTGGAGGTGCTTTCGTGGCCATTTTGGATGGTGAACCTGTTGGTAAGCATTAAAAAAACGCGCGTTGAACGCCGCGGTTTCCGCCCACATACAGGGGTCACATCGCCCGCGTGAAACGCTGCGGGAGGCGTGCATTTTTCGGGGCAAGCACACTGGATATACAAACGTTTATTTCGTGCAGCGACGCGGCGGCGAGCGCGCGTCATTTTTTGCCGCGCGTGTTTGGTGTGACCCATTTATTGAAAATCCATTAACTTATTTTCCCGGCGGTGAACGCGCGTCGTTTTTCGCCGTCGCAGCCCGCGGCGCGCATTTGGTGTGAAGGGGCCTTTATTCATGGATGGCCCGTGTGCAAAAGGTGGAAAGCCTCGAGATTGATCATCGTCATCATTAAAGGAGTCCAGGGCCCGGTTGCACAAAAGGAAAACTCACGATAGCGTTAACTTGGTGTTAGCGCTAACTTCATGTTAAATGACGTAAAAATCCATTGTCTTTATACGTCATCTAACATAAAGTTAGCGCTAACACCAAGTTAACGCTAACATGAGTTTTGTGCAACCCAGCCCCGTACCGTTATCTTCGAACAAAAGGTCTCGACCATCACAACCCATCTTGGCTACCAAGGGTTGTGACATCGCTCCGCCCTCCGACTACGCTCGCACAAACCCTTGGCATCTTTCGCAGTCATCACCTGTATTTCACTGGCTGTTCTGTTATCACCCCTCCGTTCAATACGCATTTGGTACCATCACATTTAGTCTTTTTATTTCAAATAGATATGTCATTATATATTGTTTATTGACTTATCTCATCATTTCGGAACTGCTACTTAATCATTATTTTTAACCATTAATTGAAAGAAATCCCCGATACCAGGACATCCCCGTAAGACTTATCGATGGAAGAGCTAATAAAATTCACGGCTCAGCAAATACACGTGGGCTGACAATTAGCCCCGACTGGTACAATTCACTGGCTGCGTCCCATTTTTTTACTCACGAGTACTTTCTTTCCATCAATAAAAGTATCCAATGCCTGTCGTTGCAGCAGATTCAAACTCTGAATCAGGAAAATCAGGCCTTGAAATCGCGAATCGCTCGCTATCATGCTGCAGCATTCGCCATGTTGTTTTCTGTTACCTCGTTCCTAGTTCCTACGCAAGTAGATTGCAGTACTAGAAGAGTTAGTTGGTATCATGCCAAAACCTGAAGGCGAGGTTAACGGTCATATCTCAGGAGGGCTCTGATTGGTACATTGATTTCTCGATGTGAGTGAATACAGAAATTCATGCGAAAGCTTCCAGGGGTAGTGGCGTAGTCTTTATGACGTAGCCAATACACGTGGAGTTCCAGGATGTCACAACCTTGTTAGGCCTCATACAGCATCAGGTAGTTGTTGGAACGGCCTCTCCCACGCGGTGTCCATGGTGATGACAAGTCTATAAACCCAAGTCTATTGCTGCAACAACCTGATTATTGGATATTGGAATTGAATGGCAATTTCCTTTACGGTGTCACCTTAAATCCCCTCCTTCCATTTTCAAGGTTTCATGATGGCCTTCAACTGGACGGAGCAAGACGCCTTTGGAGGGTATTGGATCGTTTCACCGAAGTACAGAGGAAAGGGAATCGGTAGGCAGGATTGTAGAAAACCGTTTTTAGCTCAGCTGACCAAAGGTCAGCAAGAAATGTTGCAGATAATGGTCAGTCAGGCAAGTGAATATACACGTAATAAAGAAAGAAAATTTGAAATTGGAAGATTTTTTCAAAAATTGTGCAAAAAGTGATTTTATAAAATGTCGTTTTTCTCTCAACTCGTTAAACTTGATTTTTGGCAGAACACTAATATGTTGCTACAAATTGGGTGCTACCATTGCTGTAGCGCCAGCGGTTTTTGAGATACATGTATTTAGGGGAACTTGGTGTCCTTTTATTTTCCGACAACAGTGTTCATGTATGCATACCGTATATTTTCCAAAATATTGAAACGTATAGGACTATCTCTTTAACCCCTCTTTGTAATTAGCAAACTTATCCAACCATGCACATTTGGGGAATAAAATTTAACATCACCAACTACCCATCCTCCAACACTGCGGAACCCGTTACAGCATGGACTTGCCTATATATCTGTATATCAAACCAAGGCCGATAATATCAGCTGAGCGCCAGGCCCATGGACCTCTTGTTGCTGACTCATTGGAAAGTTCATGATTTCATTGCAGGGCACAAATCAGCTTTCTTGTGTCTTTCTTTACAGGTAAGGCACTCATGGCTGAAATTCGCAGGTTTGTTGGCGATCGTAATTTGGCCATTTATGCTGTCAACGAACGTATTGAGGTCTACCTTAGGCTTGGTTTCAAATTATCGGCACCAACCAATTCGTACATAGGTAAAATAGGTAAGAGTAAATTGGAGCAGCCTAAAAAGCAGAATGACGTCCAATTGCTTCCTTTTGCTGGTGATATCGACCTCTTTAAGAATGTGGTCTCTTATGACACCGGCATCAGCACGATCAACTCACGGGAGCACTATCTCCGGGAATGGTTTCAAAAAGACAATACAAAGACACTTGTTGCAATGAAAGAGGGAAAGGTTGTAGGCTATGGATGTATCCAGCCTTCATTCGAAGGCTATGAAATATCGCCACTTTATGCTGATGCGGTGGAGATCTTTAGGCAGCTGTTTTATCAACTTGTGATGTCACTGCCGGAAGACTCACCGTTGGTCAACCTGTTCGTTCCGCTTGAGAATAAAGAAGCGATGTCTATGGTAGAATGGCTGGGAATGTCTTTGGCTATGCCTGTTACAAGGATGTTTACAAAGTATGATTACAAGGTAGACTGGGAGAGGGTTTATTCTAGTTATGGGGTAGGTATTTCCCACGTATGAGCGACCTCGGTTGGCGGAACAGGTAAGCTGCCTGACTTATACGTGCGCCTGACATTTGCCAATAGCGAGGTTTCGCAAATCTAACGAAAAACGAAGTACGAAATCCGAAATTGGACTTCATTTCCATGACGTAATGTATTTCAGAAGGTGGTCGGTACCACAAATATCGCCTGCTGCAAGAGCGTATGACGTTAGACCGATAAAGTTACGGGTGTATTTGAAATTTATCTTTCGTTTCCATTTCGTATCTACGAAGTGGAAATTTAAAAAATTCAAGATGCATCATATCTCTCTTGGTCTTAAATAATACGCAGAAAGACGCTCTTGCTCTGCAGGCGATATTTGTGGCACCAATCAGCTCCTGAAATACATTACGTCATGGAAACGATGTTGAATTTCGTTCTTCGTTCTTTGTATTTCGTCAGATTTACGAAACCTATTGTAAACCTCATCCCAAGAAGAAGATTATCGTCAATGAGGAAGATGACATGATGTCATCTTCCCCATTCAGGGCCGTAGGAAGGTCCTGGAGATTGGGGTGGGACAAAGATTCGATTAAATAGCGGACCGTAGCCGTAGTCCTTAGCAGTGGGCGCCGAAGGCTCGAGCCGAAATATCGGCGGGAAAATATCAGAACCCCCAGGAAAAGTTTAGAAAATAAGAGTATTTTTACGTCATTTCCCGGCATTTGAGAGCAAAATTGGACACTCTAGTGTGGTTCATTGGTTTATTGGACTTGGGCTTTTTGGGACTAAAGGCAGTCAAATTAATAGTGCTGAGCCTGCCAATTATTTATTTTTCACAAGCCAAAAATATTGGAGGAGGGGAGGTGCCCCCTGCCCCCTGTTCCTACGGCCATGCCATTGACCGTTTTCTTCTTCTTGGGATCATACTTTCTCTCTGTTTTAAGTTATCGATAACGCATCCAAAATCTTTTCGAGGTGCGCGTCTCAAACGCCAGACTACACTGTGGTATACTCGCTACATTACGGTATTTTAGCATTATAAGCCAAATGTAATGGGTGTTACTAACTCTTGTTTTTCTCTTCACCTGCAATACATGTTTTTCTATGATTTCCTATTAGATTGGAACAGATTATGAAAATAAAGTTTATCTTATCTCATCTTATCTTCGTGAGCGCCGCGGGAGTTAACCTGGTTCCCTGGGCGTCCGACGGTGGCGCTGGCTGACGATTCGTGTCGAAGCCCAGGTATCCGCAACTCAGAAAAATAGCCGGAATTCCGGCTAGTGGGAAGCCGTTGATTCTGAGCGTCGATTAAACGTCGTGTAAATCAGGTTGATTGGGATATAAAAATTTTGTTATCATTAGCACGTTTTAGAATAGTCGTAACATTTCTAATAAAGTGGAAATTGAAATTTATAATTAACGATTAATCGCTGACTAATTTGGGAGTGAATCGAGTGCCGGAATGAATCGCATACAGAGTCAAATTTCAAATTTAAAGATGGCGTCTTCGCTTTGGGCCAGTTCAGACATTAAAATCATGGAAAACTACTAAGTATATCGACGATACATTTGAGTTATCGATTGTGAGTACATTTTCTACAGACATTGTTGACAACGTGCAGCAGAGAAGTCATTTCTGACAGGTAATACACACATATACATCTGCTTTGCACTTCGCTTTTGGACACGGCTTTCCCAGTGATGACGTCACTGCTATTTATAGACGGTTGCGGATGCCTGGGCTCGGTAGGAGACCAGGGAACCAGGTTACGCGGGAGTATATACGTAGAGCGGCAAAGACGGGAACCAGTTACTGACTCTGTTGCGCGGAGCGCAGTGTAGATGGCAGCACCGATGGCAATCCATAGGCAATGAGGGCTATGTTTTCCCTTATACAAAAAGGGAGAAGGTTGGATTTACCAGTGGATATCATGTTGCGTCTTTTTGACTCTTGTGTAGCACCGATATTGCTTTATGGTTCTGAAGTTTTTGGTTCTGAATCTTTTGATATACTTGAAAGAGTTCACACAAGGTTTTGCAAAATTATTGCACGTACAAGCAAGTACAAACACAATACTATGTTATACGGTGAACTTGGACGTTTTCCTATTAAATTGCAGGCCAAACTGAGAATGGTCAATTTCTGGAACAAGACTGTATTTGGTAAAAATAGCAAGTTCTCTCACATTTTGTATAGAATTATTTTCCATTTGGATGAATTGGGAAAATACAATTCACCATGGTTAACTTCTGTAAGGAATATTTTTCAAGAGTGTGGTATGAATGATATCTGGTTAGGCCTAATGCAGACAACAGGTAATATAGATAATTTTGAAGTGATAAGTAAAAGGATCAAGACTGTTCTAACTGATCAGTTCCAACAGGATTGGTTAGCAAAAATCAATAATGATGACAACTTCAAATTTTATAAATACATTAAACAAAACTTTGGTTTTGAAAATTTTTTACATTATCTGCCCGATCACCTCTTGACTGCATTACTAGATTTCAGAACTGGTTCAAATAAGCTACCTGTAAACTGTAGGAAAAATCTTTCTATACCAATCCATCAAAGAATTTGTACAAAGTGTAAACTGGGAAAAGTTGGAAACGAGCTCCATTTTATTTTTGAATGCCCGGCAATTGAACATCTACGCAGTAATTTTATCCCGCAAAAATATACTCAACATCCCGTTTCAAATGTAAGTGTGACTACGGTAGGCTTTTCAACTCAAACAAAAGGTATGAGATAATTATGTTGGCGAAATTCCTTTGGAAAGGTGTAAAGGAGTATAGCCTCCTTCCTGATGTTTTGTGATTCGATAGAATCCAAATTTCTCTTGTGACTCAGTCCTGAAGTTGTGGACAGGTTTTGAAACCTGTTTTTGTAAAACATTTTGGAATCCTGTCATGTTAACCAAATGAAGTGTTATGTTTATTTTGTTATCTTTATGTTAATGTTTCATCTGTTTTTTGTATCTTACATGTATCCTCTATGTACTGTCAACTGACAGTTAGAGTGTAAATAAAAATTCTAATTCTAATTCTAATTCTAATTCTAATTCATAGATTGGTTCCAACCTTGACCGCTGCACTCCCGCGGCGCTCATTTGTTGTGGCTCACCCTCAAGTTACTTTTGCTCAACTGTCCACAACAGATTTGTGACTATAAATGTTTGCCAAGATGTTTATATTTTTGTCATTCCCTTTTCTGATTCTGATATTTGTACCTTTATAAAAACTTCTTTTCCTCTATGTAGGCCTACTACAAATTGTAGGAAACATAAGTCGTCTCTCCGAATTTTGCAAATTTTCTACCCCAACCGGGGTCTTCCTCAGACACTTTCCAGCTGAGATCCCAGAAGAGAGGTGATCTGGGATCTCAAGTAGAAAGTACCCCGGTTGGGGTCGAAAATTTGCAAAATTCGGGGACGACTTAATGTTTACCATCATTTTGTGTGTCGTTTTTTTTGTGCTCTATGTTGGATACTACAAATTGTAGTTTGGAGAGTAATAAAACAATTCAAGATACAGAAAAGCACAAAATTGACACACAAAATGATAACAAGATGACATTGTAAATGTCTGATGGTTCCCGCCTGTTTAAGAGAACCTTACAGGCATGACAGGCAGCCTGCTCATAGCCATTTTGATGTGCTGAAATGAAATCATCAGGTTTGACCTTGACCTTGACCTCTGAACATCAAGGTCATTGCATAATCGAAATGGGCATCCTCAATAACCTAGGTGTGGGTGATATCATGCCTCTACCTTCACCAAAGGCCGAGAAATTTCGAATTATAAAGTCTGACGTTGACCTTGACCTCTGATCATCATTGTCATTACATAATCGAAATGGGCATCCTCAATAACCTATGTATGGGGGATATCATGTCTCTATCTCTACCACAGGCAGAGAATTTACAAATTTTCATGTTTGACCTTGACCTTGACCTTGACCTCTGACAGTCAAGGTCATTGCATAATCGAAATGTGCATCCTCAATAACCTAAAGTGTGGGTGATATCAAGTCTCTATCACTACCACAGGCAGAGATATTTCAAATTTTCAAGTTCGACCTTGACCTCTGACCTTGACCTTGACCTCTGATCATCAAGGTCATTGCATAATCGAAATGGGCATCCTCAATAACCTAAGTATGGGTGATATCATGCCTCTACCTTTACCACAGGCAGAGATATTTCAAATTATCAAGTTTGATATATCAAAATCGCATGATATTTCGAACAC
>NMRB01001797.1:121177-132393 GCA_002633025.1 Notospermus geniculatus | reverse complement strand
ACGGCGGGAACCCACTTAATTTGCATATTCAATTTTGTGAACTGACTTTAACGTTGGACGCTGATGGACGCAACAGCTGAGCTTTGTACAGGAGAGTGGGACCCGATGTACAGCTAACTTTGTAACGGTTGGATTTACACCCCATAAATGTATTACCAACACATAGAAACATGGTACCTCGGAATCAACTAAGCCTATTCTTTGGACGTTTTAAGCGGCTACCTAATCGAAATTGACATTTTATGCATTTTGGCCCATTTTTGTGTTAATTTATATAAAAAGCATCATATCTTAGTACATAACGACTAAAAACAATTGAGAATGTGTTTGTCTGGTTCCGAGGCACCGTATTTCTATCTGTTGGTAATACATTTATGGGGTGTAAATCCAACCGTTACAAAGTTAGCTGTACATCGAGTCCCACTTTCCTGTACAAAGCTCAGCTGTTGCGTCCATCAGCGTCCAACGTTGAAGTCAGTTCACAAAATTGAAAATGCAAATTAAGTGGGTTCCCGCCGTCCGATTTTGGGGGATTTTGGATATGATGTCCAAGGTGACCTAATAAAACATTTAAAGCAAAAAAAACTTCTGTTGCAATTTCTTCCCGGTTCGCCCGAATTTTCGCTTAAATTTACTGGACTGGAAGTCAATCTCCAGAATTCACGAATTTTCGACCCCAACCGGGGTCAGTCTTTTCTAGAGTTTCAGTCTTTTCTAGAGTTTCAGATTGTAAAGTTCCACTTGAAAAAGACCCCGGTTGATAATAAAACAATTCGTACATGTAATCACCGACGTCACTTTTTTTCGAAGAGTGCTCCTACCAGCGTTTTATCTTTTCATAATTTGGCTGAAGGAAACCGGAGTTCCCGGAGAAAACCTGTGTTGTCAAAGAGAGTCGCCCTCGTTCTCTATCAGATGAACGAGTCCAGCGGTCGAACCCGGCAGCCCCAGCGGTGACTGGCGCTGATATTTCCACTGCGTTCTGCGACAACTCCTTTTCAAAGTGTTATCATTTTATCTAGCCCTCCCCCTGCTTTGATAGTAAACGTAAAGTCGTCTCCGAATTTCGCAAAATTTCGACCCCAACCGTTCCTCAGGCACTTGGGATCTCTACTACTTGTGGGATCTCTACTAGAAAGTGCCTGAGGAAGACACCGGGTGGGGTCGAAAATTTGCGAAATTCGGAGACGACTTTACGTTACGTTTACTGTCATTTTATGTGCCGTTTTTTGTGCTCCATGTTGGATACCCCTTGCTTTGGGTGACAGACCACAGTTAACGACCGACCAGTTGACACAAGCACAGGCCGTTCAGGAGACGAAAAAAGTCTCTCTGCTTTTCGGCTCCTGGGATTTTGACTTGAAAGTGCCTGAAAAAGACCCAGGTAGGCTATGGGGTCAAAAATTTGCAAAATACATGTATTGGAGACGACTTGGATGAGAGCAGAACCTCCTTGTGCGGACACCTCTGCCAGGAGGACACCTCTCTATTCAGGACACCAAAGTTTAGTCCCAAACTGGTCATTTCTATTCATTTTGACCTCTGTAATCAGGACACCTCTCAATTATGGCCACCAATTATCAGTCCCAAAGTGTCATTATAAATAGAGAGGTTCCACTTTGGGTGACAGACCACAGTATGGCCAGTTGATATCGACACAGCCACATGCCGCTCCTGGGACAAAAAATCTCTTTTCGGCTTGAAGTGGCGGAAATGGGGAACTTCTTTCGGTAAATCTCGAGGCAGGATCGGAAATGTCCGCATTTTGGTTCCCGAAGCCACCGCTAGGGCTAGAAGGCTTCGGCTCTGGCTGCCATTTTGTTGCTGACGTCACTGTAACGGTCCATTTTCTGGTAAAATTTCATTCTCCTCCGGTCTACAAAACGGCGATTATTTTGACTTTTTGTTACAGATCTGCAACATACCAACTTTCTCATCAACAGAAACTTCCTCGGTGTTGCCATTTCGCACGATTCGGCGTGTTCAATCACATTAGCACCCACGTGGTTACCGGCATTCCATTCTAAAAATAACCCGGGATGTCAACATAACGGTATCCGCGCATGCGCACTGAGATCCGCGACAAATTTTTGTCGCGAAAATGGCAGCCAGAGCCGAAGCCTTCTAGCCCTAGCGGTGGCTTCGGGAACCAAAATGAAATGTCCGTGGCTGAACCAGTTCTCAGAACAGTAAATATAAACCGTCGTATGACTGGTCTCCTATGTGGAATTAGCTAACCATAAAACATTTTGCAGGTGCAGGAAAAGCAGAAGTAACTGCTGACAGAAGGAATGAATTAGACCGCACCGGTATCTGCTGCTGGAGAAACTGTGGAGTGTTGTGGGCGCATGGGCGCGCGGTGATTCATTGGCGGTTTGCTGACAGGTCCGTGCGCTAAATGCTGCAGTGCGTTTGAAGCCAGGCTCACTCGTCCGTTTGCCAGCATCCAGTTCAGAGTGCGCTGGGAAGTTGGAAAACCAAACGCACTATAAGGAAGTTTAATTTACCATGTTTACCGTCAGTGCGTGTAATGAAATACAGTTTTCAAGTGTAGTGTGACATCACTGGGATACTTTCGTGCGGTGCGAGCGAAGAGTGCGTCAATCATCCAAAACGTGATAGTGGATGACATCATCAAAGCTCCTGATCATTGGTCAAATCGCCACCATTTGGATAGAAGGTTTTCGAGGAAGCGGACATCTAAGATTTTCTTGATACTGAAGTTAAACTTATCGTTGTTTAGACTTCCGAATGATCCAGTAGATGTCCTTTGCGCGCATTTATAAAAGGAATTAACACGTAATAAATCCTTGAGAGCAGAGACGCACAATAATAGCACTATATTTCGATATTTTCCCTGGATTATTATATTATTATATACAGTATTTGTTTAGGGCGGCATAAAAGAGTTATCGATCCGGCCTAGTTCTCTTGTCATCGGATGTTGCGTATCACTTTCTGCAGCAACAGAAGGCGAGCGTTCTCTATGCTGCAAGAGAATGCCGTGTCCAGACTTTCTAGGAGAATGGCGTTAATATCTTTGCAGTTAGGGATTGTGTGAAATCTTGGATATTTATCTTGCTTTGCTGTATAATAACTGTATATTTCTCATTGGTGTTGTCGTTCATTTAATCGGTATTTCTGAAGCGATTTGGATATCAACACGTCCCTCTCAACTTGACATTGGTTTCACTATGAGATAAGGTAAGTGCACATCACCTGCTGAAGGACATCTTTCATCCGAGGGGTTCATTAATATTGTGATTGCATTTGGGCAAGTTTAATTGGGTGGTTTTGGTCTTAGTTTCGTAGTTGGATGACAGGTGTAACAGGAATCAACGTCCTAGGAATGCTAGTCCGCCAAACAATAGCCCGCTATTGTGAGGTTATATTCGAATGGTCATGGTCTCTCTAGCCATCCCTCGCTGAACAATAAGACCGGACTTTGATTTTTTTCCAGGGGGACTTTGATCCCTGCTACACCTGTTTTGAAGTGGGTGGGGATCTTAGGGCCGTATGCACCAAAAAAAGATTATCTTGAACTCAGGTTGAGCTGCAACTTTTCCATTGTCACATCATGCCCTGGCAAACCTGAACAATTGAAAAGCTGTGGCTCAACCTGAGTTCAAGATAATCTTCGTTGGTGCGTACGGCCCTAATTTCAAACTTGCATCGCAGTTTTGTACTGAGTTGAGTTTTAGTTTTGTAGTGGGAAGGGTCTTATGTCTGCAATTCACGTCCTTCGCGCAAGTTTGCTCTCCATGGGCACTGTTGGGGCCGTATGCACCAAACGAAAATTATCTTGAACTCAGGTTGAGCTTGGAGGAATTATGTCAGTATAATTCCTCCAAGGGTTGAGCCACAACCTTTAAATTGTTCAGGTTTGCCAGGGCATGATGTGACAATGGAAAAGTTGTGGCTCAACCTGAGTTCAATTCAAGATAATCTTCCCTTGGTCCATACGGCCCTATAAATCGGGCGTTGAAAACTTTGGGCAGGGCAGTCGTTTGTGTCACTGCGGTCAAGGCGTCAGCCGGAAGGAAACCGCAACAATGGTGGCTTGGCCTTGAAAACCAACTCGAGCGAGACAACTCTCACGTGGAGCAGTGCGCCTCAGGTCTTAATTTTCTTGACATCCTTTTCTTCCATGGGAAGTGACAAAAAGTCACTTTGATGTCTCAGACTGGTTCGCCGTCCATGATATATGCCGATGGCATTGATTTGGAGCAGAAACCAGTACTGTCTCATCTCACTCGACAGAGAAAGAAGTCTGCAGCATCCGGAATGATTCATAATCGAACCTACTTCAAGAAGTTCCAAGAGGCGCTCATATAACCATTAAAAATGCATGATACATTTTTGCCACATCGACTAGAAGTTCTCCATAAATAGCGACATTTCTTTTATTTGCGCGCGATTGACACGCGTCTCTTTGAATGCGAAAAAGTCACAGTCGATAGCTCTGGTTTCCCTATCTGTCACGTTTGTGACAAAAAATGTTGCGTCAGAAGATCCGCGTGACACCAATGACACATCTCGTCATATCACAGGGATATGGAGTTTGTGTGATAGTTTCTCCCTCGAAGATCATCCAATAGAGAGGTTTCGCAAATCTGACGGAACACGAAGTACGAATGTACGAAATTGGACTTCATTTCCATGACGTAATGTATTTCAGGAGATGGTTCGTACCACAAATATCGCCTGCTGCAGGAGCGTCTTTTAGCGTATGACGTAGACCGATAGAGTACGGTGTATATTGTATATTTGAAATTTATCTTTCGTTTCCACTTCGTAGATACGAAGTGGGAATTTAAAAATTCAAGATCCATAACTCTTTCGGTCTTACATGATAGGCTAAAAGACGCACTGGCGGCAGGGACATTTGTGGTAGCAACCATTTGCAGAAATATACCAGTAGGTCATGGAAATGAAGTTGAATTTCATATTTCGTACTTCGCGTTCCGTCAGATTTGCGAAACCTCCCTATTGACGTAGGGAGGAGGTGGGATTGCCCAACCCAAGGTAGGCCTAATATTCATGCACATCCGTGCCGCTGCGATTTTATTCATTTACGTACAACGCTTTCATCTTTTTTTCAGTGTCCGCTCTTTCCTGGACAAAACATACTGCCAACTTTTTCAAGATGATGCCCATGGTGTCTCCGAACGTGGAGCGATACTTATCCACGTTAGAGTCGGATAGTGGGGTCAGCTCCGCGGCCTCGCCCATGTCACCCAGACCGGTAAGTTTTTATGAAAACTTGGGAAGTTTACTGTACAACTGATGAAAGCAGGAGTACTCTATTGTTGATCGAAGAAAACATGATTTCTATCAATTTACCCTCACTTTTAGGGCCTACGCGAACAGCAAGACAAAACGGGCACCTGTTGTGACGTCATAATTGAACGGCGTCCCAATTATCTCTGCGGCGTACCCGTCAATCACCCCTCCCACTCCGCGTGGTTTCGCATTTATTATAGTTAAATGATAGTCAAGTACAAAACTCTTGTATACATTAAAAATATACAATATATTATTTTGACCCACTTTCACTTTTTTACTCATGAATTCCGATGTTTGTGCACTATTCGGTTGATTACCACACAACCACCGATTCGATTCGGCCAGCTCTGCATATCAATCCAACATGGTTTCCATTGTGTAGAAAGTTCGATTTTATCATTTTTAATCCCGTCCAAGTGATACATTCCATCCATAAATTGTTGTGAATTACATATGAAACCGTCATGGCAGTAGTCCATCCAATTAGGGATGGTTTTAGAGTAAGTTTTATCTGCGTATTTCTTTAGTTTCAATGTCATCTGCTTGAACTCTTCCCGTTTTGTCAACAAAGTTTTTCTGACCTGTTTTCCTGTACTGTATTGCACACACAACAGGTAGTACATTACATGCATGTGATGCACATGATGATATTCTGTCAGATATGTTCCTCTTTCAGTCGCCGTTTTCCTTGGGGCATGAAGCAGACAAGGGAAAGCCGTGCCTTAAATGTGGAAGTCAGTGTCCAGGATTTTCTCTTCATTACTGGAGGTAAGTTGTTCACTAAATAAAAATAAAAATGACCATTGCCATGGACCATGACCATGATGTAATGTTGTTTTTCCCCTTTTGAATCAGTGTGGTGACTTTGCCGCTTCATGGACTCATCATGCTTGTGAATGTGATTCTGTTTGACTCATTCGTTGATAGTTGATGAGCTTATTCCCGGCAGTACATTTCTAAACTTAAGTAACAAATCAAAAGAGATGTTTCAGGCCTAGGCCTAGGCCTAAAAGTGCATTTTTGAGAACACTGAAGCGATGAATAAATGATCAGTGACTGCTGTGATAGTCAGCCTGACTACATTTTCTTCACCTCTCAAGTTCACTTTTACCTTGAATTCTATTTCTTCTACCTGCTTAATTGGCCATTTTGGACATGTTTCTTGTCTCAAACAAGAAAAAGGAAAAAAATGCACATGACATGATGTGCATGTTCTCTTTGATGTTGGCATGATTAGTACATGAACTAACATGGCACGCACGTTGTAGACTTGTGTGCCTGCGGGGAAGTGCAAGTTTTTCTTACTTTCTCAGGCTAAATCAGGAACAAGACGGTATCAAGTGGTGGATTCAGGATTGAGAAAAAGACAGAAATAGAATCACTCAGACTTCACAATAGACAGACGGACAATACTGAAATTGACAAATACGTTGGTCCCAACTTGCCAACCTCAGAGTGACTGATGACAGGTTTTGTGGTGGAGGGCCACATTTTTTAATTTTAGTGTTATCTGTCAATTGTGAAGTCTGAGTGATTCTATCTCCTGGTGTCATGTCAGTACGTTGAGGCTCATTTTCTTTTCAACTAAACACTGGTTTTGTAGTGGAGGGTCACAAATTTGTTTTCAAGCCTCAATAATAAAAAGGCGTCTTCTGACAGAGGTGTCCACTCTAAGGGAGGTTTCACTGTACCAGGTTCTTGACTTGTCCCTCAAGTGTCTTGGCCTTGTTTAAGTTAAAACACAGTGAAACTTGCTTCAGTTTGTAAAACATTCAGTTGTTGACATTTTGTAAGCCATTGAGGGGCTGTAAAAAGGTGAAAATTTGCACTTGCCTTTCGAGTGTTCCCAAGGAATGTCCTTGAGTGTATGGTGTTCTCAGGTCTAACTGTGAAAGAAATGGGTCAACAATGATTTCATGAGTTGGTCCAATGTCACCATTTAAAAATGGCAAACATGGCAAATGTCTCATTGCCTGACAATGACTGAAGTATAAGGGTGCAAACATGTAGAGGTAGGAGAAGGCCTTCCTTGATACATGCTCTACAGCAACATGATACTTGTTTATGTACAAATTATAAAAAAATCAACATTCCAATCTCTCTTACAGTTGCTAGCTTTATAATGTGTTCTGAGTTGTTTTTATTTTGTGTTCAGTTTAGACAGCTGTGCTTCCTTGTTATAATTTGTCTTTTACCAATCAAGGTAGGAGAAATGAACTGAAGAATGTTCATTCCCATTAATATATTGTGTTACTTCAAATCAAGGATGATTTCTTGCCCACAAGGCTTAGTGATATTTTTATGCCTAACTTCATGTGTACAATGATACCATAAAGTTTTTTTTTCCGAATGAAATGCCACTACTTCTCATTTAACCATTTGGCAGCTCCGAGCTCTTTTTTCCAGACCAACGCACATGAAAAAGTTTTCACCAAGTTGAGATTGGCCCTTACCTCAAGCAGTGTAAGATCAATTGCTTGATGTGAATGGATTTGTGGTTGATCCCTGTGCCAAGCTAAATATTAGCGTAGGTGAATTATTTGGCATGTGTGAGACTCAAATATTTGCCTACATGCAAGTCAAAACCATTTATTTCATTGTTACTTTGGCGTCAAAAATATGATTAAACCTACATGTAGTCAAGTAACAGGTATCTCAAACCCTGAGAATGTGTAAAAAAAATACAACTAAACCCTAGTCAAGCAACAGCTGCCGATGACATGTCAACCCCGGAGAATTCTCCGAATGAAATTAAGTGGATGGCACTGACACATCACCAACTGGACAACACGTGCATACTAATGCCATAATTTACGGTGAAAAAAACTGAATCGATATCCATCATTTGATGTAGTATCTTCACGTCTGCTCATGATGTGTTCAGCGTCAATGTCAATATGATCTGATCTTCACTTTTGCGGTAATCTGGACATTTCGTTCAACGAGGTCTCCTCGTTTGTCAACCTAATTATCAAGAATCAATATGAAGCATGCAGAGTACTTTTGGACATGTCCATTCTGAGCAAATTGTAGCAGATACTGTAGTAAGTTAGCTTGCATGTTTTAGATGGATGTGCCAATTGGGGCTGCCATTAAGGCCCGCTCACACCAAAACCGCGACGGCGTAAAACGACGCGCGTTCACTGCCACGAAAATAGGTTCAACAGATTTTCAATAAAAGGGTGACACCAAAGACACGCGGCAAAAAATGACGTGCGATCGCCGGCTGAAATAACTTTTGTAGTTATCCAGTGCGCTTGCCGCGGCGGTTTTTCTCACTGCACATGCTCAGAAGGTGCGGCTATCTACACACGTGGTTCAGCCATTTTATCTGCAGGACCACCCCGCAGCGTTTCAGTTTCACGCGGGAGGTGTGACCCCTGTATGTGGGTGGAAACCGCTGGGTTTTCCACTCCGTTCAACGCGCGTCTTTGGTGTGCACGGACCATTACTGGTACCTGCCATTCTGTTTTATTCTGCAGCAGTGGTCAACATCCTATACAAACGCAGTGACCTTTTTTTCATCAAGTTGATATGAGAGAGAAGTCGATGAAAAATTCATGGCGACTATACTGGCAAACTGACAGTTGTGTAATGTAAGTTATAAATTACTCAGCTGTCAGTATTGTGGGATGGACTGCGAAGTTCAGTTTTGTGCATGTACATTGCAATGGAATGTAATCGACACTCAAAGGTATTTTCTCTAGTTGTTCATGAGAGGACCTAACATCTGCCACCATCACATTCAACAAAATGTGGACTGAGATTCTTTGGGGGTCGTGACCCCCCTGATCTCCACCACCAATTCTTTTTTGTTACAGTTTCCGTCCACATGTAGTTCACTCGAATACGTACATTGTATCACAAAATTGAACAAAAATATAGCTTCTGTTTTGATACTGAGATGCCAGGAAATCGTGTCTACGGCATTCTAGATTTCAAAATCTTCTGGAGAAGGCCCCACAGACCCCCATCGGCATGGGCACCTTTGGCGCCTGCCTACAACAACCGCCTTCANCCCCCCCCCCCCCCGCCAAAAATCCTGGATCCACGCCTGCTAAGCAGGGGCTCTGCCAGAAATTTTTTTGAGGGTACGAATTTCGTCAAAATCAACAAAACCCCATGAAATTTTAAATGGCCCTTTTCTGTTCCTTTAAGGGTACTAGCATTGTGCCCTTCGTACCCTCTGGCAGAAACACTGCTAAGGTACATTTCATGAATATGATGTGCGTTAACAGTCAGATTTTTCAACAACCACTGAATTCTTCGTTCAAGATTGAAACCAGCTCGTGTAATTTCATCATTATGGAGGAAGAATTTCAGATGATCTCTTACGATCATTTACGATTGATGAGCAAGAATGTTTCCACACGACCAGACGCGTTACTCGATCAGAGTATCAAATGAATCATTGATTGAGCTGCGTTACAATACACACCTGGGTTTAGTAGCAATTGATTGTAATCTGCCAGTAGCTTGAGCAAAAATTACGAAGTCATGTCCATTCTTAGTGCATTCTCCATGCCCATAGCGCGGGGAGGGGGGCAACCCACCCCAACAGCTTTAGTTTAGTGAGAGGATACAGGACTGGCTCCCGTCTTTGCCGCCTACTTTGCACACCCAGTGCTCCGTCTTGATGTCGGTTTGCCATATTGGTGTGTTGGGCGGCAAAGATAGGTACCAGTCTAAGAAGAAAGGGAACCAGTTGACATGGATCCACAAGTCCGACAGTGGCTACTTACAGTGTTTCCGCCAGAGGGTACCAAGGGTACTGGCTGGTACCCTCAAAGGAACAGAAAAGGGCCATTCTCTTTAATTTCATGGGGTTTTTGTTGATTTTGAAGAAATTAGTACCCTCAAAAAAAATTCTGGCAGAGACCTGCTATAATATGAATAGGTCCGTGAATATTAGGAAGGTCCGCAACCATTTGGGAAATTGTTTGCAAGTGTTCGTATCAATCATAACCAAATGGATGTCTTTTTACCATTTGTTTGTTGTGTTTACAAAAACTGCCTGCACATTTTGAACGAAACTATCGATTTCCCTATAAATTTCGTCTAATGGATTTTTCTTTGAAAACTCGTCTATCTGCCGATAATTTATCATGTACAAGGATGTAAATTCTAGTACATGTCTAGAACTATGATAATATAACTTGTTCATCCTTTGATCCTTTGAATGCTTAAAGTGGTCCCAGTCGTGAAATATCAAGAGTTTACGATGCCTTTGGGATTCATCAGCGCTCCATGTTCAATAGTGCTAGGTGATAAAGATCAGCTTGCGCTGCAGTGTATGTACCATGTATGATAGTTTGACTATCCCAGCAAAAAGATAATGTGAAACTAAAAACAGGAATTCCTGCTTTGGTAGTTTTCATTCGCATGCAGTCGTACTGATCTTGGGTGGAGTGAATCAAGTCTTGTAAATGCTATTTCTGATTCTATTCTATGCAGGTCCATACAGTGCATTTTTGTTCAACAGAAAGAAAGTGCGAAATCCAGTGGAACCTCCCTTAGCGAACATCTCTAATATTTTTGATATAAAGGCACCCAAATTCAGTATCGTGAAGTGGTTTATCCTTCATCTGTCCAATTCATTTTGACCTCTGTAATCAGGACAGTCAGCCTCAAATGTCCTTAAGGGAGCCACGGTGGTGTAGTGGTTTGGGTCTCCGACTTAGTCACTAGCGGTCAGAGGGTCCCGGGTTCGAATCCCACTGAGGCGTGAGACCTTGGGCAAGTCTCTTTGCCTTCACTGGCCTCTCTCCACCCAGGTGTATAAATGGATACCGTTCGGAAATGCTCAGATTGTAGCGCTGAATGAGCAGCTCATCTGAATTCTGCTGAAGGTTTCAGGATAGACTGGGGTTAACGTGTAAAGTCAGATGACACCTCTACCAATGCCATTGATATCAGACTATAATAAAACC